>JAWPHD010015946.1:0-52503 GCA_037043455.1 Cyrtodaria siliqua
AATTTAGCATTTATTTTAGTTTTTTGTTAAACATAGTGTAAATCCCACCCATTTTTCTTCATTAATTCAGATGAAATCACTATGCAATGGCATACAATTGTAATTTAACACATTAATTTGGTATTTTGTTAGAGATAATGGTATAATCCACTGAAATATATACTATTCTGGTGTGTGATTCAGTTTGTCTTGCTGTTGCCCAAGACTTGAATGTATTAGTGGCCTTTAAAACTGCTACAGGCATATGGGGTAGGCTTAGCTTTTGAGTCATTACTTCAATTTTGTCTCTTTTTTCTGGCATTTTACAGCCCAACTGTATATTTTATTGGACATTGTGCATGTAAATGTGCTCCAAGCAGCCTTATGGTCTATTGTGTGCCTCAAAAGTGTTGGAATTTAACAGAATGTCTGTTTCTCCATGAAAAATGAAGAAATTTCATGCATGAGTGATTTTGATATCTATACCTCACATTATGTGTATATTTTAGTTTGGTATATAGAAGGCAATGTTTTAAAACTTTACTTGATGGAAATATACCAAACGGTTAATTTATTTTGGCATTTTTTCTAGTTTTGTATAACGCGTCTTAAAATCCTTGATTTCTATTAGCCGAATGGGTCTTTGCATGCAGGAATTGAACCGAAAAGATAATAGGTCCTTGCCAAAGCATCTGATTTTCCATTCGGTAAACCTTATTGGTCAGTTAGATGTATTCGATAACTATTTTTGACAAATGTCGCGACTCTTTTAGGTGTCAGACCAGTCAGGAAATACTTCCGGGTCGTAGGGTGCTGAAATAGTTCCTTGAAAGAATCCAAAGTTTGTAGTTTGCATGTGTTTTTCCCAAGATTAGTTTCTATTTCATTGTTAAATCTAACCTGAGGTTAAAGTAGTATGTCTGTTGTCATGAATAGTAAGTATTTTACTGTGTTTGTCAGGTTTATTTCTTTGGAGAGTATGAGCACAGAGGTTAGGTAGAGATGTGGTTTTGACAGATGTTTATTTCAAAATACGCATAGTGTGAATGAATGACGCGAAATGTTGAAAAACTGAATCGGTGTTTTATTCCAGATATGGGACCGTTTGCTAGCCAAATGTGTTTAATACACAGAATAAAAGTGTATTTAAGTGAACGAATGTTGTGGAACTTGTGACTGATCTCCAAATATAGCCTATATTGCATTGTGTTCAATGGGCTGATTTTGACCGGTCTGACACCGTATGGCTCGGCCATCCGTTTAAACCTAGAAGTCATGAATATTCATTATGACGTCATCGATTTATGCGTGTTAGACTTCGGATTTCTTCTGTTCTATAAATATACTATTCTATTCTCTTCTCGTTGCTAACAACGCCGGGAGGTAGTATTTAAAATGGACGATAAAATGGCTGATAAACCTTAGAATGAAAGGAAGAAAGAATGACCACCTGACCATTATTTGTTATTTAGCCCCCCGCTCCCACACCCTAAAAACAAAACGAAAACAAATTAAAAAAACAAATCGACCACAATAAAAAGAATGGGAAAGTGGGTGGGGTAAAAGGTTTCTTTAAATGGCAGTATTTTTTGTGTAATAACGATGTAGATATACTCCTCAATACAATACATATTGATTATATTTTGCTGGCTTGTGAAGGACATGTAACATACATCCCCTTTTAAATCAGTTTGATTTTAATTCCGATAAAATTATGCTACAAAAACATGGTGTTTTTTTTTCTATTACAGAATAATTCTGCAACCCTGCATAATGAACTGCTTATTTTAAAGCTAAACCGTATGTCCTGATTTAAAATTAACCTCCAGTTGGGTGGCACATGGGAAACAATGGAGTTCTAAGTATGGTACTATACTTTAGTACACACAAAAGCTTCTGCTGATTGGGCTATGTAGTGTTACCCATCTATGTATATATATGTTACATACAGTATTTTATCAGTTGGATAGTTGAAGAAGTAAACACCAAAAAAAAAAGTGTAAAAGTTTATTTATTGCATTTCTTTTTTTTACAGTCCAGATACACCAACATATACAAATTATACACAAACTGGTGATAGTGATACAGTACATCATATACAACATTACACTTATCAATGTGTAACGTTATGCAAAAAACGTTATGCTAGATCTACTTGTACATACTAAAAAAAAAAAGAGACAAGAATATACCATCTAATATGCAATGTATTACCTGTTTACATGTGGCCATGCGTTCTGGCATACTTCCAATATACACCATCTGGCCTGCCATGTATTACCTTCTGACAATCTGCCATCTGTTTTGGCATACTTTTCATATGTGCAATATATCATCCAGGATGCAGTGTATCACCTGTTTACAAGTGGCCAACCGTTTCGGCATACTTCCTGTATATGTAATATATCATCCAGCATGTAATATATCACCTGTTTACAAGTGGCCATCCATTTCAGCATACTTCCTATGCAATATGTAGGAAGTAGCATGCACTGTATTACCTGTTTATATGTGGCCATCCGTTTTCGGCGTACTTCTTTATATATACAATATACCACCCAGCATGCAATGCATTGCCTGTTTAGATGTGGCCATCCGTTTCGGCGTACTTCCTATACCATCCTGCATGCAGTGTATCACCTATTTATAAGTGGCCATCCTTTTCGGCGTACTTCCTATACATACAATATACCATCCAGCATGCACTGTATTACCTGTTTATATGTGGCCATCCGTTTCGGCGTACTTCCTATACATGCAATATACCACCCATCAGGCACTATATTACCTGTTTATATGTGGCCATCCGTTTCGGCGTACTTCCTATACATGCAATATATCATCCAGCATGCAGTGTATCACCTGTTTATAAGTGGCCATCCATTTCGGCGTACTTCCCATACATGCAATATACCATCCATCATGCACTATATTACCTGTTTATATGTGGCCATCCGTTTCGGCGTACTTCCTATACATGCAATATACCATCCAGCATGCAGTGTATCACCTATTTATAAGTGGCCATCCGTTTCGGCGTACTTCCTATACATGCAATATACCATCCATCTTGCACTATATTACCTGTTTATATGTGGCCATCCGTTTCGGCGTACTTCCTATACATGCAATATACCATCCAGCATGCACTATATTACCTGTTTATATGTGGCCATCCGTTTCGGCGTACTTCCTATATATGCAATATACCATCCAGCATGCAATGCATTACCTGTTTATATGTGGCCATCCGTTTCGGCGTACTTCCTATACATGCAATATACCATCCAGCATGCCGTGTATCACCTATTTATAAGTGGCCATCTGTTTCGGCGTACTTCCTATGAATGCAATGTACCATCTAGCATGCAGTGTATTGTATCACCTGTTTATAAGTGGCCATCCATTTAGGCGTACTTCCTATATATGAAATATACCATCAATATATATGTACCAGCATGCAATGCATTACCTGTTTATATGTGGCCATCCGTTTCGGCATACTGCCTATACATGCAATATACCATCCAGCATGCAGTGTATCACCTATTTATAAGTGGCCATCCTTTTCGGCGTACTTCCTATATATGCAATATACCATCCAGCATGCTATGCATTACCTGTTTATATGTGGCCATCCGTTCCGCCGCACTTCCTGTGTATGCATTATACCATCCAACATGCAGTGCATTACCTGTTTATATGTGGCCATCCGTTTCGACGTACTTCCTGTGTAGGCCATTATATTGCCATATAACATCCAGCCTGCACTTTATTACCTGTTTATATGTGGCCATCCGTTTCGGCGTACTTCCTATATATGCAATGTACCATCTAGCATGCAGTGTATCACCTGTTTATAAGTGGCCATCCATTTAGGCGTACTTCCTATATATGAAATATATCATCAATATATATGTACCAGCATGCAATGCATTACCTGTTTATATGTGGCCATCCGTTTCGGCATACTGCCTATACATGCAATATACCATCCAGCATGCAGTGTATCACCTATTTATAAGTGGCCATCCTTTTCGGCGTACTTCCTATACATGCAATATACCATCCATCATGCACTATATTACCTAGTTATAAGTGGCTATCCGTTTCAACATACTTCCTATACATGCAATATACCATCCATCATGCACTATATTACCTGTTTATATGTGGCCATCCGTTTCGGCGTACTTCCTATACATGCAATATACCATCCAGAGTGCACTGTATTACCTGTTTATATGTGGTCATCCGTTTCGGCGTACTTGCTATACATGCAATATACCATCCAGCATGCACTGTATTACCTGTTTATATGTGGCCATCCGTTTCGGCGTACTTCCTATATATGCAATATACCACCCATCATGCACTATATTACCTGTTTATATGTGGCTATCCGTTTCGGCGTACTTCCTATACATGCAATATACCATCAGGCATGCACTATATTACCTATTTATAAGTGGCCATCCGTTTCAACGTACTTCCTATACATGCAATATACCATCCATCATGCACTATATTACCTGTTTATATGTGGCCATCCGTTTCGGTGTACTTCCTATACATGCAATATACCATCCAGCATGCACTATATTACCTGTTTATAAGTGGCCATCCATTTAGGCGTACTTCCTATATATGAAATATACCATCAATATATATGTACCAGCATGCAATGCATTACCTGTTTATATGTGGCCATCCGTTTCGGCATACTGCCTATACATGCAATGTACCATCCAGCATGCACTGTATTACCTGTTTATATGTGGCCATCCTTTTCGGCGTACTTCCTATACATGCAATATACCACCCATCATGCACTATATTACCTGTTTATATGTGGCCATCCGTTTCGACATACTGCCTATACATGCAATATACCATCCAGCATGCAGTGTATCACCTATTTGCAAGTGGCCATCCTTTTCGGCGTACTTCCTATACATGCAATATACTATGCAGCGTGCACTATATTACCTGTTTATATGCGGCCATCCGTTTCGGAGTACTTCCTATATATGCAATATACCACCCATCATGCACTATATTACCTGTTTATATGTGGCCATCCGTTTCGGCGTACTTCCTATACATGTAATATACCATCAGGCATGCACTATATTACCTATTTATAAGTGGCCATCCGTTTCAACGTACTTCCTATACATGCAATATACCATCCATCATGCACTATATTACCTGTTTATATGTGGCCATCCGTTTCGGCGTACTTCCTATACATGCAATATACCATCCAGCATGCACTATATTACCTGTTTATAAGTGGCCATCCATTTAGGCGTACTTCCTATATATGAAATATACCATCAATATATATGTACCAGCATGCAATGCATTACCTGTTGATATGTGGCCATCCGTTTCGGCATACTGCCTATACATGCAATGTACCATCCAGCATGCACTGTATTACCTGTTTATATGTGGCCATCCGTTTCGGCGTACTTCCTATACATGCAATATACCACCCATCATGCACTATATTACCTGTTTATATGTGGCCATCCGTTTGGGCGTACTTCCTATACATGCAATATATCATCCAGCATGCAGTGTATCACCTGTTTATAAGTGGTCATCCATTTCGGCGTATTTCCTATACAAGCAATATACCATCCATCATGCACTATATTACCTGTTTATATGTGGCCATCCGTTTCGGCGTACTTCCTATACATGCAATATACCATCCAGCATGCAGTGTATCACCTATTTATAAGTGGCCATCTGTTTCGGTGTACTTCCTATACATGCAATATACCATCCAGCATGCACTATATTACCTGTTTATATGTGGCCATCCGTTACGGCATACTTCCTATACATGCAATATACCATCCAGCATGCAGTGTATCACCTATTTATAAGTGGCCATCCGTTTCGGCGTACTTCCTATACATGCAATATACAGTGCTCACAAGGGCCATTTTAAATTAATAGCCACACATTTTTTAGTTAAGAAAATAATAGCCAACTTCAATGCGTAAGAAAATTCGGTCAGTCGTAAGAGCCAAATTTTTAATCAGGTTTTATTAAACTATCAGGGCCTCCTGGCTATATTTTTCTTTTTGTCACCACTTTGTCCAAGTGAAAGAAGTAGGAGCCTAGACTAGAATTCATTTAAAAGTAGGATTCCAGGAACTCCTTACATTGATAAAAAAAAGAATGATGGATTAAATAATGAATAGAAATATACTTTATGTATTTATTCATCTATATATCGTTTTTCTTTCCACCAACATGTATTTGTTAAGGACAGTTTTTTCTGATTCGATAATGTAAAAAAAAAAAAAAAATCCGAAATTATGTACCATCCGAACGAAGTACTATGACACCGCACTTTTACGGCCCGAAAATTTCAAACATTTAATCGAAATACCATCAATTACGATTTTTTTTCATGCATTAATGTGTTTTGAATGCCAAAAATGGTCTTTCTTATCAAAGGGGAACGAAAACACAACCCTAATAGTAGGGTAGATCTCAAAGTTGTGACAAACTGAAACTGCCGACACAAACTTGACAAAGCCAGGCACAATATTCAAACTTCTTATTGTTTCAATGTTTTAATTACTTTATTGCAAGTGAATACACATGGGAGTTTGCTACCTATCGGGATCATGATGGGATAGCTATTAATGCAGATGAAAGTAGCGCCTATGTTCAAAATAGTGCGTGCACAAATTAATTTTATCTCTTCGTAGTTTGTGTACAGAAAAACAAACAGGAAACTGTACCTACTGTTGGATGCGTAACGGATTGTCTAAATGGTCAATCGCCCGAAAGATAACAAATAACGGCATATCTGATTGGCTATTCGGTCCATTAATCACATGATGTTTGCGTGTATCAACAATGCCGATTATCCGACAACGAAGTGCCAATTACGGGAATTAACAACTTTTACAAGTGATAATTGATAAGCGCGTGGCGACATCACAGGACGGATTATGTAATGTTTATTGCGGTCATTTATTACTTGTGGTGTCAAACAGACAATTACCGGTATACGAACAATTAAAAAAAAAATATATATATATTAAAATAAAATAATCGCCATTTCTTGTCGACATTTCTTTAAAATAATCGACAGTATTATAACTTAATCGCAAATGGCTACCATGGCGTATGGTAGCGTGAGCACTGAATATACCATCCATCTTGCACTATATTACCTGTTTATATGTGGCCATCCGTTTCGGCGTACTTCCTATACATGCAATATACCATCCAGCATGCACTATATTACTTGTTTATATGTGGCCATCCGTTTCGGCGTACTTCCTATATATGCAATATACCATCCAGCATGCAATGCATTACCTGTTTATATGTGGCCATCCGTTTCGGCGTACTTCCTATATATGCAATATACCATCCAGCATGCAATGCTTTACCTGTTTATATGTGGCAATCCGTTTCGGCGTACTTCCTGTGTATGCCATATACCATCCAACATGCAGTGCATTACCTGTTTATATGTGGCCATCTGTTTCGGCGTACTTCCTATATATGCAATATACCACACAGCATGCAATGCATTACCCGTTTACAAGCGGCCATACGTTTCAGCGTACTTCCTATATATACAACATGCAGTGCATCAACTGTTTACAAGTGCAGTGCTCAAGAAATAGGATAGCCCGACGCCCGGGGCTCCTCGAAAGCCATTACGGGCCTGTCTCATTTTGCAGACGAGGAGCCCGTCGGGCCTGTCTTAAAAAAAAAAAATTAAAAAAAAAATCAGTTTTACTGGATCTCAAGCTCAAGTTCCTCAAGACAAAATACTCCCATGTGTATTGTGAACTGTGAAAACACTTGCAATAAAGTAATTAAAATGTGTTATACACACATTGAAACAGTAAGAAGTTTGAATATTTTGCCTGGCTTCGTGTCGTCAGTTTGTCACAACTTTGAGGTCGACAGTTGTTGACATAAAACTCATTATTCTGCTATTAGGGTTGTGTTTTCTTTCCTTTACCATTTTTGTCATTAAAAACACAAAAAAAATCGGTATTGTGATGGTATTTCGATTGAATGTTTGTGAAATGTTCGGGCCGCAAAAAGTGCGGTGTCATAGTAGTTCGGATGGTACATAATTTCGGATTTTTTTTTGATTTTTTTTTGATTTTTTTTTACATAATCAAATAAGAAAAACTGTCGTTTACAAATACATGTTGGTGGAAAGAAAAATATATATACTGTATATGTATAAATACAGATATAAAGTATATTTCTATTCATTATTTAAGGTGTAAGGAGTTCCTGGAATCCTACTTTTAAATGAATTCTAGTCTAGGCTCCTAATTCTTTACTTGGAGAAAGTGGTGACAAAAAGAAAAAAATATAGCCAGAGGAGGCTCTGATAGTCTCATAAAACCCGATTAAAAATTTGGCTCCAAGTTTAGCTCCAGTTTCACCAAGTCGGCTCTGATTATTATCGTTTGGCAAAAGTGCTAGTACTCTCCTTTGCATTGGTTATAAATTACTATGTAATATTCTATTCTTACATATTTTAAACGAAATGGTAAATAAGTCCGCTGACCAGGGAGCATAAAGTGGTAGCAAAAAGAAAAATATAGTCAGAGGAGGTTCTGAACTTGATTAATACATACGTAACAAAATTAACGTGTGCTATAAAAGTGAATAAAGACACATTTCCAATAAGAAAGAAATATTGGACCTTAATTTCCATTTAAAATCAGGGCCGGTCCATTTAAAATCAGGGCCTGTCCATTTCAAATCGGGGCCTGTCCATTTTCAGAAGCAACAAGCCCTGGGCCTGTCTCTTAAAATAATTTTCTTTGAGCACTGAAGTGGCCATCTGTTTCAGCATACCTCCTATTATTAGTTATTGAGTTTGTTACGGACCCCCTACAGAAATTCAACAATTCGAATTCAAAGTTTAAAATTTGATATCTTGATCTAAGAAGGCCCCAACATAGTATGTGTTTGTAGGATATACTTTAGTTAATACTTACAATTGTAATGAGAGTCTGTTCTGTCTTCTATGTGATCGGAAATCCATGGGCAGATGTAAGTGATGAAATACATGATTGTAGAAATAACATGCTTATCCCAAATCACTATCCAATCGCAAATGCAGAACTTAAATACACACTTGCAAGATGGATAGTTTCATGTGATAGCAAGAGGTCATGACTATGTCCCACTTCCTTTATGGTCTGGCACAAATACTAGCTGCAGACTGCTGTTATCACCTGATGAGTATCTGTCCTGTTTTTTTGCTATACTTAACTAGGGTATGCAGATGCTAAAATATAAAATACATAGCAAGTAAAGGTACATGTACATTATCACTGTGTAGGAGGTATAATGAAGAATGAGTTATTTCCATTTCTTTCTACTGATACTGAACACAATCAATTTTAATTTTAATTTAATGTCATGCCAGCCTCATTTCTGAAGAAGGGTTTGTTAGTTTTTTGTATCACTGACCAACACAGACCTTCAGTGAGATCTTTAATGTGCATATGGACTAACCTGTTTCTACAATACACTGATGCATACATGATTACCTACTAGCCTACATACATAAAAGGTCTACATTACTTTATTATTTTAAAAGGTACTAGTATGCCATATACATTGCTATGGCATAACTGTAACTACCGTAGACTGCAATACCGACAGCATCATACCATACCCTACAGGCTACAGCATCATACCATATTCTACAGTATCATTCCATACACTACAGTATCATACCATAAACTACAGTATCATTCCATACACTACAGTATCATTCCATAAACTACAGCATCATACCATACACTACAGCATCATGCCATACACTACAGTATCATTCTATACACTACAGCATCATTCTATACACTGCAGCATCATTCTATACACTACAGTATCATACCATACACTACAGTATCATTATATACACTACAGTATCATATCATACACTACAGTATCATATCATACACTACAGTATCATACCATACACTACAGTATCATTCTATACACTACAGTATCATACCATACACTAAATCATCATTCTATACACTACAGTATCATCATACACTACAGTATCATTCCATAAACTACAGCATCATACCATACACTACAGCATCATGCCATACACTACAGTATCATTCTATACACTACAGCATCATTATATACACTGCAGCATCATTCTATACACTACAGTATCATACCATACACTACAGTATCATTATATACACTACAGTATCATATCATACACTACAGTATCATATCATACACTACAGTATCATACCATACACTACAGTATCATTCTATACACTACAGTATCATACCATACACTAAATCATCATTCTATACACTACAGTATCATATCATACACTACAGTATCATACCATACACTACAATATCATTCTATACACTGCAGTATCATTCTATACACTACAGTATCATTCTATACACTGCAGTATCATACCATACACTACAGTATCATACCATACACTACAGTATCATTCTATACACTACAGCATCATTCTATACACTACAGCATCATTCCATACACTACAGTATCATATCATACACTACATCATCATTCTATACACTACAGCATCATTCCATACACTACAGTATCATATCATACACTACATTATCATTCTATACACTACATCATCATTCTATATACTACAGTATCATATCATACACTACAGCAATTACCAGAATGTATATCCTGCTTTGCACCGTTAACGGTCAAACACATATTATTGGAATGTGTAGACTTTGATCCTATGCGTCAAAGGTACTACAATGTTAATACTATGAAAGAGTTATTTGATACTGTAGATTTTAGTCTTGTTTTAGATTTCCTGAAAGAGATCAAGACTATATAAATCATTGTAATGTGTTCTTATATATATTTACTTGTTTATATACCCGTTGACGGCCATTTCAGGGTTCGACACTAACTTTTTTAAACGGGTAGTCCGGAGGACTAGTGACTTTAAAAAACTAGTAGTCCTCCTGAGAACTAGATGGTCCTTCCTAAGAACGGTGTATTTAGCAACAAAAAAAACAACAGGTGTATAACAGGAGACAAACTTCAAAGGGAACAGTGCCAAAAACCCTTTTCGTCTTGAAGATACCAACTGAAATCGTAAATCTTTATTATTTTTTTCGGTTTCTCCCCAGGCAGGCTTTCATCAGATTTAGATACATTTTCAACCCTAACCAACTTGACACATGTTAACCGAATGCAATATTATTCTGGTCTTCGTTTCATTTTTATTGAACAATACAAATTATTCGACAATTACCCAAAACTTATTTTTTCAGTCATACCCGCATTGAGTAACAAAACCCAAAATCATTACCTAATCTATAGACATAGATAAGTTATTGATGGCTATGACTAATCGTAGGATTCAATACATTTCCATTGATTTCTCTCGTCTATAAAGCAATCACAAACTCGCTTTATACCAAACAAATTTCTTTATTTCATAATTAAATAGCCGTCAGTAATACACGCAATAGAAGTTTGCGCTTTTGCTTATTGACGCCCGCCGCAAATATTCTTTACAACTGTGCCGATGTCAAATTGACGCCCGCCGCAAATATTCTTTACAACTGTGCCGATGTCAATCATATAATTATAACCGCCTTTTAAATTTATTTATCGCAGGAGAAATCCGTTTCAAATTATCTCGTCGAATCATAACCCCGCCCGTGCGCAGTAGTTTGTAGTACGTTTTTTAATTATTCACCAAACGGAAAAATACGACGGATTTGATTGGCTTACTTGAATAGAATGCGTACATGATCTAATCACGTGATCGACTAACGAGGAAACATGGCGGTTATCAGGGCTTCCGTTAACGGGCGTACAGCCGTAAATTACGTCCAAAAATCATAGTTGTACGGCGAAAATTAACCTCAAAGGCGTACAGTGTACTTCTAAAAGCTTCAAAGTACGCCGCCATTTTTCTATGTATTTTTCAAAGTTACAAATAGAAACGAAGTACTGATGGACAAACAATATATTTAATAATCTCTAACCTAGGGAAAGAACTCTTTGCGAATGGAGACTAAACACAGAAGTGAAATTATCACTGGCAAAAACAATCGATTGCTTTGATAATAAATTACAGAATCTGTTACATTTATTCCTACACTTGACAGTTTTACATACCTTTCATTAATGTATGCCAATTTAAAAGCTTTCCTGGACTGATAAATTGAAAACTGTTTGCAAAATGTAATTCACTGTATAAAACCTGTGGGTGGGGTATGGCATGCAAATTAAGTATTTTTAGTTTGAAACCGTTTATATAATGATATCATCAAATATTTTCTTTTATAAACATATAGATGATTATAAATATCCTTTTTTACTTTTTAACAATTTAGATGTGTTGTTTCCCTCACCACCACGCTGATTATCACTGACTCAAAGACCGAGTATGCCATGCCCAAACACTGGAACTTCCTAAATTTTCCCCATGAACTTCCAAATTTGATACACAGGAAGTTTGAACTTCCTAAATTTGAACCTTAGTGGAAGCCCTGTCAGGGCTTCCGTTAATGGCCGTACGGCCGTATATTACGCCCGAAAATTTGAGTTGTACGCCGAAAATTGAGATCAAAGACGTACACTGAACTTCCAAAAACATCAATGTACGCCGACTTTCTTTACCGCGGGCGTACAGCTGTCAGTGTCAAATTGGTTAAATCACCGATATAGCTCCGCCCATCGGGTCCAATTACATCCAAACGCTGCACAGCCAAGTTGTAAAGCGATTAAATTAACACCCACTGTGTTACTGTGACAGCGTTCGACAGGTGAAACCGGATGGATCCAGTTTTATTATGGGGTTAGCCACGTGTGTAAATTGAATTGTGTATTGTGTCAAGTATTATGTAAACAAACATCGCTTCTGGGTTCAAAGAAATGCGGCAATTAATTAATGGGATTAATGGGATTAAAGTGGATTACGTTTAATTGATGTTTAATTGATGACTGATTGAATAATTATGCCCGACACAATCACCGCGATTCGCCGTGATCTGTTTTGATTCGCACACCGCTTTACCCGGTGTGAAATCGCAGGCCATCGCCGCGATTTATCTTCAGTATCAATGTACAATTGTGCAGTCAATTTAATGCATTATTATTCAATAACTATTAAAAATCCGAAGCAGAAGACAATTTTATTTATTTTTTCGGACAATTCAAATGCCCGGATAATGTATACTGGGTCACGATAGTTATATGGCGGTTCCTATTACCGACTTCGCGGTGACTGAACATAAAATTCAAATAGTAATTCTTATACTGGAAATTAGAATTATATTTTTAATTAATCGTTATTTTAACATATGTTACTATTCTGCTGTTGGTTAATACATCGATGGGTTCTTTAGTCAGAAATAATCCGAAAAATTGTAAAGAATTCCGGGTCATAAACCCGTTATTAGTGCCGACTTGTTAATAGGTACACACATCGCAAAGGATTGTGGGTATATGATATAAACAGGTAATATAGTGCATGATGGATGGTATATTGCATGTATATTGCATGTATAGGAAGTAAGCCGAAATGGATGGCCACATACGCCGAAACGGATGGCCACATAATATAAACAGGTGATACACTGCATGATGGATGGTATATTGCATGTATAGGAAGTAAGCCAAAATGGATGGCCACATACGCCGAAAGGGATGGCCACATAATATAAACAGGTGATACACTGCATGATGGATGGTATATTGCATGTATAGGAAGTACGCCGAAACGGATGGCCACATACGCCGAAACGGATGGCCACATAATATAAACAGGTGATACACTGCATGATGGATGATATATACTAGCATATACAGAAAGTAAGCCGAAATGGATGGCCACATACGCCGAAACGGATGGCCACATAATATAAACAGGTGATACACTGCATGATGGATGGTATATTGCATGTATAGGAAGTACGCCGAAACGGATGGCCACATAATATAAGCAGGTGATACACTGCATGATGGATGATATATAGCATATATAGGAAGTAAGCCGAAATGGATGGCCACATACGCCGAAACGGATGGCCACATAATATAAACAGGTGATACACTGCATGATGGATGGTATATTGCATGTATAGGAAGTACGCCGAAACGGATGGCCAAATACGCCGAAACGGATGGCCACATATAAACAGGTAATGCATTGCATGCTGGTACACATATATTGATGGTACCGACGGATATTTCATATATAGGAAGTACGCCGAAATGGATGGCCGCTTATAAACAGGTGATACACTGCATGCTAGATGGTACATTGCATATGTAGGAAGTACGCCTAAATGGATGGCCACTTATAAACAGGTGATACACTGCATGCTGGATGGTATATTGCATATATAGGAAGTACGCCGAAACGGATGGCCACATATAAACAGGTAATGCATTGCATGCTGGTACAGATATATTGATGGTACCGACGGATATTTCATATATAGGAAGTACGCCGAAACGAATGGCCACTTATAAACAGGTGATACACTGCATGCTGGATGGTATATAGCATATATAGGAAGTACGCCGAAACGGATGGCCACATATAAACAGGTAATGCATTGCATGCTGGTACAGATATATTGATGGTACCGACGGATATTTTATATATAGGAAGTACGCCGAAATGTATGGCCACTTATAAACAGGTGATATACTGCATGCTGGATGGTATATTGCATATATAGGAAGTACGCCAAACGGATGGCCAAATACGCCGAAACGGATGGCCACATATAATCAGGTAATGGTGGATGTAAACATGCTGGATGGTATATTGCATATATAGGAAGTACGCCGAAACGGATGGCCACATACGCCGAAACGGATGGCCACATATAAACAGGTAATGCATTGCATGCTGGTACCCATATATTGATGGTACTGACGGATATGTCATATATAGGAAGTACGCCGAAACGGATGGCCATATACACCGAAACGGATGGCCACATATAAACAGGTAATGCATGCATGCTGGTACACATATATTGATGGTACCGACGGATATTTCATATATAGGAAGTACGCCGAAATGGATGGCCGCTTATAAACAGGTGATACACTGCATGCTAGATGGTACATTGCATATATAGGAAGTACGCCTAAATGGATGGCCACTTATAAACAGGAGATACACTGCATGCTAGATGGTACATTGCATACATAGGAAGTACGCCTAAACGGATGGCCACTTATAAACAGGTGATACACTGCATGCTAGATGGTACACTGCATATGTAGGAAGTACGCCTAAAACAGTCTATTAAATCATTTTAGAATTATTTTATCATTAGAATTTTGTGTTACTGGGTTTCAAGAACCTCACTACTCAATGTCCAGTAAAACCTCAGTGTGTTCTGAGAATACAATGAGCTTTCAATTAACTGGTTTCATTGGTCCTATTTTTATCAGTGAACCAATCAGAATGCTTCATTCATAATTTCCTTTGGTTGCTTCTATCATGACATCACTTTCTGGTATTATGACATCACACACTGGATAATTATGACATCACGTCATGCTATTATGACATCACATCATGGTATTACATGCAGCTCAATGTGTTCTCAGAACACAATGAGCCTTTTAATTGCTGTGAGCAACAGATTAAAAATATTTGTATCACTCATTGAGGAATGAGTTTCTTGAAATCAAGAATCACAGAATTCTAAAGATAAAATAATTCTAAAATGATTTAATAGACTGTTCTAAATGGATGGCCACTTATAAACAGGTGATACACTGCATGCTGGATGGTATATTGCATATATAGGAAGTACGCCGAAACGGATGGCCACATATAAACAGGTGATACACTGCATGCTAGATGGTGCATTGCATATGTAGGAAGTATGCCTAAATGGATGGCCACTTATAAACAGGTGATACACTGCATGCTGGATGGTATATTGCATATATAGAAAGTACGCCGAAACGGATGGCCACATACGCCGAAACGGATGGCCACATATAAACAGGTAATGCACTGCAAGCTGGATGGTATATTGCATATACAGGAAGTACGCCAAAACGGATGGCCACATACAAACAGGTAATGCATGCAGGAGGATGGAATATTGCATATATATAGGAAGTACGTCGAAACGGATGGCCACATATAAACAGGTAATGCATTGCATGCTGAATGGTATATTGCATATATATGTAGGATGCCAAAACGTATGGTCACATATAAACAGGTGACACACTGTATGCTGGATGGTATATTGCATATTTAGGAAATACGCATAAATGGATGGCCACTTCAGGGCTCGAAATTAGCACTAGTCCTGTAGCCCGAGGCTAGCAAAAATGCTGCCGGGCTAGCAAAGTATGTGTCTGGGTAGTCCCGAAGGGCTAGTAACAAAAAGTATTCAAATAAGAAATAAATTATAAATCGATAGATTATGTAGTGACAGCACTGTCTAACCTAACAGGTCTTTAAAAGCCTGATATTTCCAAAGTTTCGATAAATGTAAAACTCGTATATAGAAACTGCAACTTGAATTAAAATAGTATTTTCTGTTGAATATTATATTGGGCTAGTAAATTTTGAGCAGGTCTAGTGATTTTACCCAACTACTAGACAGGGCCGTCGATCTGTTTTGGTGGACTGCGACCCATACCCTTGGGTGGCGGAATTTTAGCGTGCTTTTACAGGAAAGGGGGACTTATTTTGTGGCCATAATTTTGATTATAATCATTGTTTTAAATATACTACAAGTTTTATTTGTATTAAATACAGTTCGGACTCAATATTTTACGTACCAGAAAAAAAAGGGGGGAAATTTTGAGTCTGAAATGGGGGGAAAAAACATACTTTTTGGAGGGGGGAATGCGTCCTGTTACCGACGGCCCTGCTAGACCGGTGGTCTAGTAAACTAAAAATGTTAATTTCTAGCCCTGCACTTATAAACAGGTAATGTATTAGGAAGAAAACAGGTGACACACTGCATGCTGGATGGAATATTGCTTATATAGTGCGTACACGTCTATAGGAAGTAGGCCGAAACAGAAGAACAATTATAAATAGGATATGCATTGCATGCTGGATGGTATAGTGCATGTGTAGGAAGTACGCCAAAATAGATGGCCACTTGTAAACAGATATTACATGAAAGCTACATGGTGTATTGCATGCATAGGAAGTACGCCGAAATGGATGGCCACTTGTAAACAGATATTACAAGCTAGATGGTATATTGCATGCATAGGTAGCAATGCAAAGGCATTTTTCAAATTAGAAAATATTGGGAAACTGATTAGTATTTTCTAAATAGTATCATCAAAATAGTCCATTGAGGAAAAAAAAGTTAGTTTATGAACCACCCCAAATGCAAAAAAAATAATTTTTGTGTCCAACAATTGCCAAAATGAATAAGCCTTTTTATCAATTTTTCTGAAAAAAGCAACCTGGCTGATAAATATTGTTTTTCCTTGCAATAAAGTCATGCAGATCTTTATTTACAAAGTAATGTGTCAAATGTATGTTTCTTTCCCTTTTTCTTTTAAATATGTGCTACTATTTTCGCAAGTTGGTGTTAAACCCGTCATCTTTGCTATGTAAACAAATGGTCTTTGCTATGTAAACAAATGAGTACTCGCGTTAGATGGCCTACATGACTTATCGTGACAATGTCAAGGTCAAATTTGAACAATTCTGAAAACTGAGAAAATTAGCCTAAAAAAGCCAGAAGTTCTTTCGTGATGAATGATAACATGTGTATGAAATATTTAAAGTGTTATTTCACTAAAGAATTCATGAGAATTATTAGTGGGAACAAGTTTCTAGTCCAAAATAAGACTCGAAAAATACGATCTTGTTTGTAGTACCACGCATGCGCATTACAGTCACATGACAAGAGTTGTCTTTTCTGATGTTAGCAGGTGTTGAAAAATGCGCAAATACACCACGAGTACGTCATTTTTTGTGAGATTAAATATAAAACAAATTGAAGATTAATTATTGAAGTACTTTATTTGTACATAAACTAGAGCGTAATCATCCGATTTAATACTGAACTTCCAAAAACCGCACTTCGCTTCCATTTATTTTTCATCTACCAATAAATAACAAAAGCCGTGAGGTCAATTACGTAATGAATGCAGTGTTTTCTTCCTATATTCAAAATAAAAAGTTCCACTTTTTAGTGTCTTAGCACTTAAAAGATGCGTAATTTGACGTACCCAACTCCAGGTTGGGATATTCCTAAATTCTAAATATAGCTTACGCGGCGCCACCTATCGGGTTTTGCATTGCTAGCATAGGAAGTACAACAAAACGGATGGCCACTTGTAATGCACTGCATGCTGGATGGAATACTGCGTATATATAGAAAGTATGCCGAAATGGATGGACACTTGTAAACAAATAACACATTGCATACTAGAAGGTACTGTATATTCCGTATATTCCATCAATACATTACAGTGATTCTGTGATTGCACACACAACACTGTTCAACTTGGTCAAGGTTGAGGAGGCCCCAGTCAACTCAGGCCTACCTGCCATGATCGAGTCGTAGTATAGAAAGAAACAAGCATAATGGTTTTATTCTTCTCACAGATACCATGGTTCCGAGTATCCGCATAATTTGCTCAACCTCGACCTCGTTGATTTAACCGCGAAAATTGATTACAAACATGGAATGTTGATAAAGAAAAAAATACATGCCACAACAATAAATGAAAGTACGCCTCATAAATGTTATATGAAATGCAAGAAGCGTTTGATTGATTCTTACACTGTTTAGATAATGAAAATGATTACAACTTACATTCTTGTTTCTGAGTGGGCATCCATTGTTTTCTCGCTTCCTCAATTCGCATCATCTCAGACGTTCATTAATGTGAGACGTTCATTAATGTGCACAGAAATGAATGACGTCATCAAAAATTATTCATGATCCCGCCCACCAGGTTTAAACGGATGGCCGAGAGCATCTACCTACGGTAAGGAAAAGGGTGGAGGGGTGGCTATCTATGTTAGAAATGGGGTTAAATTCATAGAATATAAAATACAAAACATAGGCAAAATGGAAGTCAATGGGATAACTGTTTTTGGATCCAAACGTAATATAAGAATCATTAACTGCTATGCACCAGCAACGGAACACAATAATGAGGAAAACTTGCAAAAACTTTTTAAAAATGCAAATAAAAACACAATAATGATAGGTGATTTCAATCTCAAGCATCCAACCTGGAATCCACAGGGTGATCTAAGATGTGATAACGAGGCTGAATTACTATATGATGAACTAGAAGAACATCACATGGTATTAATGAATAATGATCAGGTTACAAGAATAGGGGATGGGGGCCATATAGATTCGGCAATAGATTTGTGTCTTATATCGGCAGATCTAGCCCATAAGGCAACTTTTGATACAGTAGATAACACAATAGGTAGTGACCACTTCCCAATAGAAATAAAATTAAATTTTAAAGCGGAATATGAACCCATTAAAACGCAAGCAAAATGGAGAATAAACAAAGCTGATTGGACCCAGTTTAGGCAGATCTGCAACGATAAATTTCAGTTTAATCTTGACCATTTAGACCTAGAGGGAAACCATGAAAAATGTATTACAGAACTCTCAGAAGTATGCTCTAAAACTATACCAAAGCAAGAAACTAAGAACAAAATTACTAAGAAAATATGCCCATGGTGGACAGAACAATGCAAAATAAGCATAAAGAAAAGAGAGAACGCTAGAAAAAATTATGCCAAAAACAAAGGCCCGGAAGCATATGAAATTTATAAAATAATACGAAATGAAACAAAAGATATAATTAAAAAGGCAAAAATTAATTGCTGGCAAAAATTCATCTCTAAAATCAACCATAGAACTAACTCTAAAGATATCTGGGATATAGTTAACCGATTTAGGGGGGAACCAGCCAAAACAATGCCAACACTAATACAAGGAACTAAATATATATATAACGATAAGGAAAAAGCTAATACGCTAGCAAAACATTATCAAAAAGTAAGTAGCAATGAGGAACACAAACAAGAATTCCTGCTAATAAAAGAATCTATGGAAAACATTCTTGACAAAAAAATGAAAATACAAGACAGCCATATAGAAATTGAATACAATAAAGATTTTACTCTATTTGAATTAGAACAAGCTTTACAAAATTGCAAAAATACGGCCCCTGGTGAAGATCTTGTACATTATGAAATGATTAAACAATTACCGGAAAAAGCAAAATTAAAACTAATAGAAATACATAACCATTCCTGGGCAAATGCAATATCCCCAGAAAGCTGGAGTGAATCTGTTATAATACCGATACTGAAAATAGGCAAAGATAAACACCTCCCGGCTTCTTATAGACCGATATCGCTAACTCCAGTACTATCAAAGGTCATGCAAAAAATGGTTAAACCAAGATTAGTCAATTATGCGGAAAAAAACAATCTAATATCTAAATATCAATCCGGATGTAGACCTAACAGATCATGTGAGGACCACCTTGTAAGACTCGAATCAGATTGTAGGAAAGCGCAAATGAACAAAGACTATTTACTAGCTATATTTTTAGATCTAAGCAATGCTTTTGACAAACATTGGAACAAAGGGGCCCTGGTACAACTATATAACATAGGTATAAAAGGTAGAATGCTCAAATGGTTGGCAAATTTCCTAGACGGTAGAAAAATTAAAGTAAAAATAAATGGCAATATATCAGAAACATTTGCGACCGAAAATGGCTGTCCACAGGGTAGCGTCTTATCCCCAATAATATTCTGTATATTCATGAATACGTTAGAGAAAGCTATCCAATCATTCAATATAACGAAAACAAATATTAAGGACCATGCTCAACTGTCGCAATTTGTAGATGATGGGGGAATGTGGTTGACGTCTAGAAGTCCAATTAAACTTATTAAAATGGGCCAAGAAATGCTAAGAGTAATAGAGGATTGGTCATTAAAATGGGGACTCACAATAAACCCAGACACAACACAAGTATTACTAGTATCAAAAGAAGGATACCCAGAGCGACAGCCACTTTTCCCCACACTAACGCTATGTAATAAACAATTAGAATACGCGCCACATGCAAAATTTCTCGGTATGTACTTTGATAGGCACCTAACATGGGGCAAACATATAGAATACGTAGTTAATAGATGCAACAAGGATATAAACCTAATGAGAATGTTAACAGGTACAGACTATGGTGCAGACAAAAAGTCCCTACTCTTACTATATAAAGCACTAATACTTAGCAAAATTAACTACGGCAGTATTGCATACGCGTCGGCATCAGAATTTAAACTCAAAAAACTTCAAGTTGTTCAAAACATAGCGTTGCGAATAGTTACAGGGGCGTATAATGGATCAAACCAAATTGCAGTTCTAGTAGAATGCGGGGAACTACCCTTGAATCTCATACGCGAAGAAAACATGCTTAAATACTGGGCGCGAACAAATAGGTTAGGAGATAAATTACCGGTAAATGACCTAATTACTGAGGTAGGGATATTTGAGCATAAGAAAGGTAAAACGAGAGTAAACGCGCCATATACGCAAACTGTGCAAGACCTATTGAAAAAATATAAATTGCAAGATATACGAATTCAAGAACCAGTATTCCCATCAATGGTAAATATGGAAACCATTAAGCCGTGTTTTGAACTGCAAGAGTTAATAAATAAAAAAACAACCCCAATAGACGAGGCTAAGAAAATAACTGATAACCATATAGAAACCAATTATTCAGATTGCATCAAAATATTTACTGATGGTAGCAAAGATCCGGAAAAAAATATAGCTGGATCAGGAGTATTAATATACAGTCCGGACAACAAAATAATCCATAGGTTAAAAATAAAATTAGACCATATGCTATCTGTGTATACAACGGAACTGTCAGCAATATATGCTGCGATTACATGGGTAAACATGAATGATATCAAAAAAGTAGTAATCCTAAGTGACAGCCTAAGTGCACTCCAATCAATAGCAAAGGGGAGGTCCCAAACGAGGCAAGATCTAATAGTAAAAATTATGTATGCCATCAAAAAAGCAAAAAATAATAATAGAATAATCGATATGACCTGGATCCCAAGCCATGTAGGGATAACGGGCAACGAAGCAGTAGACCTGATTGCAAAACAAGCTCCATAAAAGGAAGTCTTATACCCCTTAACCCCGGAGTACATGAAGTCTATAGTAGCATAAAAAGTAATATCAAACAAGTATGGTTCAATAGATGGAAAAATATAAAAACGCAAAGAATTGATCTTTATCCTCATACGCCAACGAAAATAGAACAATACAATGATAATAGACGCTTAGACGCTATATATACGCGGCTTAGATTAGGACGAACAGGCATAGGTTCAGAAAGATACGATAACTTAAAGAACAGAAAATGTAATGACTGTGGGCAGCCAGAAACGTTTGAACATATCTTCTTTGACCCAACGCGACTTTGCCCGCGCTATAAGGAGCAACGAAGCGAGCTCCAAGCAGAACTGCTAAAACTGGGTTTAACAGTAATCGACAAAAAAACACTACTATTTCCAATAAAGTCTGTTATGGAGAAAACGAGGGCATCCGTTTTCAAATTTATCAAAAGTTCCACTCTAGATACAGTAATATAAACAGTAAGTTAATGGCCCCTTGACCCATGGTATGTATGTCAAATGACATACACATAACGGACATTATCATGCAGAGTGCGTGTGTCAGGAGAACCGCATACACGTGTGGACATGATAGCAGCTGGCATACACATAACCGGACATTATCATGCAAGAGTGTGTATGGCAGCTGAACTACATGGCCATAAAAGTGGGACGAGGGGTTATTAACAAGGTCACTGCCTATATGTGCTGTTAGGGTTAGTTTATGAGTCCATGGCCAAATCTGCAATCCTTCCTGACACTCAGTACTGACTGTGGTGTAACTCTCCCGGGACATGGCTCTTTGAGCACTGGGTAAGGTTAACGATGCGGACGAAGCAGTGTATCTTATATCAGGGTATAAGTAATGAAAACTATATATAAGACCTCAGAAAAGTAGAAATAATGTATGAATTATAAGTATAGGATATGTAAACACTAGATCTATCATGGGACCTAACACATCGCACGGTGGGGCCGCGCTACCAAATTAATGCCTAAACTATGAAGGAACTACACCTACATAGTAGGCGAGTCTCTCCACTGACACAATAACAGCAAGTGGGTGCATGCTGTAGTCTGTGGGGCGTGAAAACGTATTTAAGTCTAGGCTCGAAGAAGACTTAAAAAATGGGGTGGCGCGACAACACTGTGGGGTACTGCAGGGACCTCATAATATAATATGTATATAATATGTTATAGAGTGTAAATAAGTAAGAGGATATATATATATACCAAATAATATAAATACTAAAAGACATGCATTTCTGATAATAACAATAATGATAAGTAGTATGTAATGCATGGAGGTTAACCCCCGAAAGTGGTGTGCCCCCACTCTAGGAACCGATAAGCAGAACATAACGTAAACATAAAAGACTAAAACATAGGTAACCAGATGGGGATAGGTCAAAGAGTTCAATTAATAAAAACGTAGCAGGTAGCAAAACATTGGTTGATTCTGATACTGGGCTCCATCCGCACATGGATAGTTTCTGTGGTACAATGATAACGGAGGGGCACAAGTGATTTTCTTTGTACAAAACTCAGACGGCGCCGCGACTAGCCCACCCGTGGTCCTGCAGTCTTGAGTGGCGTCTTTGGGGTCCGTGCCAGTAAGTTTGAGTACGGGCTCCTATACTAGCTTAACATTTATAATAGAACTAACCCCGTCTGGAAAGATTAATACAGTAATATAAGCACCGGCACAGATACTTATACGTATGCAGGTGATGATATATGCAGTAATAGGTGTACATATGTGTAAATAATAATATACACCATCATATATTAAATACCAATTAGAAATCAAGTAAGACATGTCAATGATAAGAAGAAAGTGTAAAAAAGCAGTTAACATTAAGTATTTAACTATATGTGTATGTAATTACTATATGTAAAAGAACAAATATCTTATAAAACACGAGATGGCAGACAAAGAGGTACGTATACAAAACCTTAACCAACAAGTACCATCTACACCTATAAGAGATTGACCAAACCATCTTGTTTCTGTAAATAAAACCATGATAAACTGATTTATAAATGTATATGTACCAATAAAGGCTATATGCCCAAATCCAAAATGTAAATAATAATCTAAAAATGAGGCCGTTTTATGTTCCAAAAAAAAACACCCAGCAAAAGGTATGGTCAATCAATAATAGGTTAGAATCTCACTAATATGTCAGTATAATGCGCCTAGATGTCTTGAAGAGGGAGTCCGGACCTGCAACGCCAACCTATCTACGTTAGCGCGGTCTACGGCCCAGGGGCACAAGTTGTCACAAACCTAAAGTGGGTGGCACAAGTGCACCTGGGCATCTTCAAGAAGCATCAAACCATCAACGCATTCGAGATTCAACCTACAAGACATCACCCAGGGAAGCTCCACCTGGTGAGGCTCCTAGCCTCCCCCTAGTCGATCCAAACTGACCACGTCCAGACACTAATCAAGCCTCGTGCCCAGAGGCATAATAACCCAAAATACATCAATATACACCTGTGATACGCAACTGCTGCCCTTGAATTTCAATTAAAAAAAGTGAATTGCCCAATAAACCCCATAACAATGACCATTTAAAAAATATATGCGGTACCTTGTCAGTACGCGCATACAACAACAATGCCCCAAAAAACCCAAACCAGGGGCCGTGGCCCCATAAAAGAGGGTTATGGTCACCTGGTATTAATATAAAATATGGTACCATGCCAGGCAACAAGCAGGGCAGTACGCGTATCCCACATCGCCCCACGGCCCGTCACCCTAGGACAAACCAATTATAACAAGTAATGCAGTTGCGTACCAAAACACAAAGTAAATCAAAAACAGTCTAAAAAACCACCAAACAAACTCATAATCATAGCGCGCGAAATTAGGTTAAATTAACCGCCAGTGCTATGATTATATATTTGGCAGACAATTCAGACACTTTGGTCGACTCTGAGGCGGAGTCTTTCAATTCAAAATTCAAAATCAAAACCTTTTTAGTCCAAACATAATGCCGAGTCAACGGGGGATTCTTCCCGGGGGCTCATATGGTAGAGGGACTATAAACCTTAGAATGAAAGAAAAAGATCTACCCAGTGTATTAGGCAGAAATTCAAGAACTGGGTGTGCAAATATGCAAACAGGGTGTGCAAAATACGTTGCTAACACGCGACAATTCGCGACAAGTGGGTGTCTCTGCGGTAATTTATTTTTACAGATAAAGGTGACAAAATACTGTCCATTCCTTTTAGGGCAATTTTGGGACCCACACTTGCTCTAATAAATTACTGCCCAAGCAGTTGCGCGAGACGTTCAGTGTATCTATTCTCCGGCGTAGGGTTACGTAGCTGGTACTGGGCAATTTACGGTACTGTGGGACGAGTACTGTCCACTCCCATACCAAAATTATAGGCTTCTGGCGACTATTTGCTGCAACTCTGCCGCAAACATTGCTGCAAAGCTGCGGCAGACAAGTTTGCGGCGATGTTGCGGTACACTTTTACCATGCAAATGAGGTCTGCGGAAAAGTTGCAGCGAACAAATATGCAAATGAGGTTCCGGAGATGTTCCCGGCAACATTGCCGCAGACCTCATTTGCATGGTAAAAGTGTGCGGCAACTTTGCAGCAAACTTCATTTGCATAACGCTTTTAGCTGTAATCTTCTGGCGATGTTTTGGCGATGTTTGCTGCAACTTTGCCGCAGACCTCATTTACATAGTAAAAGTGCGCGGCAACTTTGCAGTAAACTTCATTTGCATAAAATGTTGCTCTGCACTGTTCTGGCGGTGCTTGTAGTAATGTTCACTGCAAAGTTGCGGCAATGTTCGCCAACATATCGCGGCAAATGTTTTCAAAATAAATAATGGACTGAAATTATGAAATGGAACAATGGTGCGCCGTTTTAAAAAAATATATATATTTAGCTCAAAAACAATTTTTTTCACTAATTAACATGGACTGTACCAACGATTTAAATAATTTGACACTAAATAAATGCTCTCGATTTAAAGTATATCCTTACGATTTAGATTATTATATCCTCGCGATTTAAATATTTGATTTTATCCATACGATTTAACTAAATGGTTTTGATGTAATTATTCGATTGTGATCTAAATAAGTCGACCTTCGTTATAGTGTAAATGTGCAACAATTTAATTAAATTCACTATAATTAAATAAATCGAGATGTCGACCGCTGTCATTCCTGCATTACTCTCATTTTCACAGAGATGTCTAGCGCTGCCATTCCTGCATAAATCCCATTATTATGGAGATGTTGACCACTGTCATTTCTGCATTACTCCCATTTTCATGGAGATGTCGAGCGCTGCCATTTCTGCATTACTCTCATTTTCATGGAGACGTCTCTGCATTACTCCCATTTTATGGAGATGTCGACCGCTGTCATTCCTGCATTACTCTCATTTTCATGGAGATGTCGAGCGCTGCCATTCCTGCATAAATCCCATTATTATGGAGATGTCGACCACTGTCATTTCTGCATTACTCCCATTTTCATGGAGATGTCGAGTGGTGTCTTTTTTGCATTACTCCCATTTTATGGAGATGTCGCCTGCTGTCATTTCTGCATTACTCTCATTTTCATGGAGATGTCGAGCGCTGCCATTTCTGCATTACTCTCATTTTCATGGAGACTTCTCTGCATTACTCTCATTTTCACAGAGATGACGAGCGCATTTCTGCATCTCTCCCATTTTTATGGAGATTTCGAGCGCTGTCGTTGCGCATTACTCTCACTTTTACAGAGATGTCGAACGCTGTTATTCCTGCATTACAGTGATTTCATAGAGATGTCGAGCTCTGTCATCTCTACATTACTCTTATTTTTATGGAGATGTCGAGCGCTGTCATTTTTGTATTACTCCCATTTGCTGCAAGAGCAACAGCCCTCTGCAGTGTGATGAAGGTGCACGAAGTAGTTTCAGAGTAGGCGCAATTTTTTTTTTTTTGATATATGAACCAACTTAATGCCGGTATCATACGACAACTGCATTGACCTTAATATCAAAAATTGCCGCAATGTTATGGGCCGCTAACCTCTCAAATTATTATCTACTTTCGCCTAGGAGTCCAATACTCCACGGCGAGAATAAACTCTGTCTCTAGTCCATCTACTGTCATGTGTCTTTTGTATGTATAGTAAGTCTCAGTTGCGCATTTGATGGTATACTACCATTTACAATTTGACATTTTATAACTTTTAATGTTAGACAAAAATAATATCATATAAACTCTGTCTTTTTATTTTAATGGATATAATTAGAATTACGAAACCATGTGTAATGGGCATATCTTTATTTCATTTAAAAAATATACGCATATATCGTGGTTACATCAAATATTGACTGTATACAAACTATATATATTACATATAAAATAACAGATATGCTTTATTAGCTTATCTGTTTGAACCATTTGAAACAAATATAATCTATCAAGTTTGAGCGCTCAACTTAAAATAGAACTTATTACATTTGTCGTTTCAGTTTGTCGGTGACAATATTATCAAAGCAAGTTTTTGAAAAGGAAGACTCTAGCTAGCGTTAGCTAAACTCCTTAGAATATATAAATTCTGTTAGACTCATTTAATTAGCATTGATATCCTTGGGAAATATCACTGGCAGTTTAAAGCTTTAGTTCGACGTCGAAACCCTCACTGCTCATGCTAATTTACAATTATAAAAATGTTATCATAGTGAAAAACTGAAACGTCGGTTATAGTGAGTGACATATCATACATATATATAAATATATAAAATATACAATCATATAGTTCTAAACAAGAAAGGGTAGAGATATCATATATAAATAAATGCAATTTAAAAATGATGATATATTTTAAATGCAAATAAAAACAATGATATATCTTCTAAAGCTGGCGATTCAAAAGTTCTATACGTCTACTCTGCCTTTTAATGATTTATTTTAGAGAATTGTTGGGTTTCTGAAATCCGGTTATGTCACGAATGTTGTAAAAAATAAATAAATCTGAAGTTATAAAAGCTGTAAAAATTGATAAATCTGAAGTTATAAAATTATCCTTACCTTTATAAAGCTGATAAACATGTTGTTTATCTTTCAAGTTATAATCTCAATTATTTTCACTTTTATGTCCAGAATATCATACACGTCTAAACGGTTTGGCACGTGAGCGGAGAATGACAAAACGTTTTTACATATTATCTTTGAATGGTGTGAACCGAACGCACGGGACATCCATTATTTTTTGAAAAAATTCAATTTAATCATGTTATTTATTCCGTTTATTTGTTAGCGCACTTGGTTGTAAGACATTGTCTTAAGATATAATGAGTGTTTTTTTATTTATAAAATTGCAATTTATTCCGTATATCCGTGACACACTCAGTTGGCGCATAAAGTACGGATGAAGCTAGAGTGTAATAAAAATGCAATGTATATGTGTCTATGATGCATCACGCATTTGTTATGTGTCACTGTTATGTGTTACAGTTATGTGTCACTGTTATGTGTTACAGTTATGTGTTTACAGCGCAGGTCATGTGGCACATAATATTATGATAAATATTTGTGTCTAATGATGCATCACGCATGTGTTATGAGTTACTGTTATGTGTTACAATTATGTGTCTACAGTTGTATGTTACAAGTATGTGTCTACAGCGCAGGTCATGTGGCACATCATATAATGATAAATATATGTGTCTATGATGCATCACGCATGTAAGCTAAATACATTATTAAACACATTATTAAACTATTTACTCTTTCTGAAATTTCATGACCTATCATGTCACTATACCATTTTTTGATGTGACGTAACATATCATAAATAAGTACGCCTTATCTCTGGTTTGCAACAGCTTTATTATGTTCATCTAGAAATTATCTTAACTTGGATGACTTTGTTTAACATTAATATCAGGACGATCTGACGCATCATGCTATAAAAACATGTACGCCTTATGCCAGTTGCTATGTAATACTGCTATTTCTAATATAAAACAAAATGTATGGTGTACTGTATAAGCTATCAAAATACTTACTTTTTCTTAAATGTCATACCTATCATGTTACAATACCATTTATTTGATGTGACGTAGCATTGTAATCAAGTACGCCTTATCTCTGGTTTGCAACAAAACTATTATGTTAATTAGAAAAGTGTCATACCTATCATGTTACAATACCATTTATTTGATGTGACGTAGCATTGTAATCAAGTACGCCTTATCTCTGGTTTGCAACAAAACTATTATGTTAATTAGAAAAGTGTCATACCTATCATGTTACAATACCATTTATTTGATGTGACGTAGCATTGTAATCAAGTACGCCTTATCTCTGGTTTGCAACAAAACTATTATGTTAATTAGAAAATATCATACCTATTATGTCACAATACCATTTATTTGATGTGACGTAGCATTGTAATCAAGTACGCCTTATCTCTGGTTTGCAACAAAACTATTATGTTAATTAGAAAAGTGTCATACCTATCATGTTACAATACCATTTATTTGATGTGACGTAGCATTGTAATCAAGTACGCCTTATCTCTGGTTTGCAACAAAACTATTATGTTAATTAGAAAAGTGTCATACCTATCATGTTACAATACCATTTATTTGATGTGACGTAGCATTGTAATCAAGTACGCCTTATCTCTGGTTTGCAACAAAACTATTATGTTAATTAGAAAAGTGTCATACCTATCATGTTACAATACCATTTATTTGATGTGACGTAGCATTGTAATCAAGTACGCCTTATCTCTGGTTTGCAACAAAACTATTATGTTAATTAGAAAAATGTCATACCTATTATGTCACAATACCATTTATTTGATGTGACGTAGCATTGTAATCAAGTACGCCTTATCTCTGGTTTGCAACAAAACTATTATGTTAATTATAAAAATGTCATACCTATTATGTCACAATACCATTTATTTGATGTGACGTAGCATTGTAATCAAGTACGCCTTATCTCTGGTTTGCAACAAAACTATTATGTTAATTAGAAAAAAACAATGTTTGTTTTTCATGCTATAAATGTTTCTAATCTGTCTTAACCTGCTTGACTTACATGATAAATATATATGTCTGTGCTGCATCACGCATGTGTTATGTGTTACTGTTATGTATAACAGTTATGTTTTTACAGCGCAGGTCATGTGGCACATAATATTATGATAAATATTTGTGTCTATGATAAATCACGCATGTTTTATGTGTTATTGTTATGTGTTACAGCTATGTGTTTATAGCGCAGGTCATGTGGCACATTATATTATGATAAATATTTGTGTCTATGATGCATCACGCGTGTGTTATGTGTTACCGCTATGTGTTACGGCTATGTGTTTACAGCGCAGGTCATGTGGCACATATTATCATGATACATATTTGTGTCTATGATGCATCACGCATGTAAGCTAAATACATTTATCTATCTCTAATTTTCTTTTGTAAGAGATGTCTATAATGGTTTGTTTACATTGTTCTATTTTGTTTATGTGTAAAACGTATTATTTGTTAAAACTGTGAAAATCATAGGAGAAATCATTTATCATTTTTGTATCACCATTCTTATAAACAAATATAGAATCATGGTTTATTGCTTCGTGCATTAATCTTCCATAATGTATATTTGCTATTCGTCTGGCGCTTCTATATTCTTTAAAGGCGCTCGTACACGTATATATATCTTTGATGTCTTTTAATTATAATTATTTCAAAGTTGTTAAAATACTAATATTTCTGAGAGTCTTATATTGTATATAGCGTTTTATATGTATGAGTATATATACATATATGCTTATTTCTTTGTTATATAGCGGTTTTATATATATTTAATTATTATTATGAATATACCTTGCGTAAAGGTGTATATCGTAGTAATAAAGGAGTATCTATGTTTTTATTGCGAGCCATTCGATGTCGAAGCTGCTATCATCAATTGACCATATATCTTGTCTGCCAGAGCCGTGAACTTTATAATGATCTGTAATGGCTTTTGATATATGAACCAACTTAATGCCGGTATCATACGACAACTGCATTGACTTTAATATCAACAATTGCCGCAATGTTATGGGCCGCTAACCTCTCAAATTATTATCTACTTTCGCCTAGGAGTCCAATACTCCACGGCGAGAATAAACTCTGTCTCTAGTCCATCTACTGTCATGTGTCTTTTGTATGTATAGTAAGTCTCAGTTGCGCATTTGATGGTATAATACCATTTACAATTTGACATTTTATAACTTTTAATGTTAGACAAAAATAATATCATATAAGCTCTGTCTTTTTATTTTAATGGATATAATTAGAATTACGAAACCATGTGTAATGGGCATATCTTTATTTCATTTAATTTTATACAAGTCCTTATTACATCACTCCATGACAACAAACAAGATGTCTGGCGGTCATGTTTGATGTGGATTCAAAATAGTTTTCGACATGGCTCAACATCACGTCATATGTATGAGTATATAAACATATGACATGGTGATAATTTCAACAAAAAAAAGCCAACCTTCGTCCATATATATGGTCGTTTGTTCATTTACGGTTGTAAGAACATGTTCCACCACCATGTAGGCTGTTAAGGCAAAAACAAAAATAGGTGTGTTTCCTATTGCATGCTCTGAAATATTGCGGTAGGTAGGTAGGAAATTGATACAAGTCTTTTTTTGGAGCAAGATATTTTGAGATTCTGCATGTACTTATCTCATAAACCCCATACAAGTTGAAGATACAACTGAAAGTTCCTCTGTATTGTCAGTTTACCTCGATATATTGCAATACGTCATTGTTCAGAACCATTTTTTTCCCCATAAGTTTTAGGCCTAACACAGTCCAGCCACTTGTTCTTCGGTAGTTCCTATAGTGTATAGCTACCTAGTGATATGCATGAGGCAACTTGTCTTCAAGCGATGCCTCTTTCCAATCTGGGTCATGCCAGATTACACACATACATGTCAAACATGCAATGCAGATTCCACATATACGATATATAACTAAGACCTTCAGCACATACCGGTACCTGACTCCGAAGCCAAGGACGCCAGAACGCAGACAGAGTGCAATATCCCCAATTTCCTATCAGCCTGGCAACAGATACAAAACACTGCAAAGACAAAGGAACTCGAGATCTTATAAAAAATAATTTCTCCACATACACAAAGAACAGACACATACACGACATAAAATGTCCTTTATCACACACGTCAGGCAACCTTGATGGCAGTCTGTGCAATGGAATTGCCCCAGATTTGCCCATTTGTACATGACAACAAGCAACATCAACAATGCTCTTGAAAGCAGTTTCGAACCATCTGTGTGAGCTAATGAATGCAATAAAACACAATTGCGCACTAAAAGTCTTTCACTGCGTTTGTTAAAAGCAAACCCGATGGTTATTCATGAAAGTAGGCATAGTTCTACATCACCTGCGCCATAAATGAATGTAACATCTTCCCACCCTAGGCCTCCACTGCAATTCGCCAATGTCGAAAATGGAGAAAAAACGAAACATTTGGGGATTTTTTTAAGCCTTTGCGAAAATGACTTGCGAATGGGTAATAAAAGCTGGTCTTTACATATTTACAATGCTGTAAGCTGATATAGGAAATAGACTGCTACACAGCGTTCCTGGTGGACATGCGCAGTGTAACAGTCTAACAGTCTAAAAGAAAAGTGGACTGGTTCACTGAACTGAATGAATAACGTTCGCTAGCTGATTACACAGACAGATAAAAGTCTCATTACCAGTCGATTGATCATGCATGTATATTGTGGGTCATTGATGCTTGCACGTAACATTCCCGTTCATACCACCGAACCAGCAGGACGTGTCCATCTACGACGGAGTGTTTTAGTTGTCATCAGCACTAAGTTTCTTCAAGCGATGTCGACGCGTCTTGCAGGGGGATCCGGAACGTGACGACCATCATCGACCACCATCAACGTCGGGCCCAGTGGATTGTTTCTATTAATTTCTTTCCCATCGAGCCGAACGTTGAACGCGTATCAACACGTTCTGATAAATATGGTATACACCCAACACTAGGGTGATACCGTGGCCCTTCTCAGGGCCGTTTTTTGTAATCTGCCGAGACGTAACCACCACGGATACAATCAACCTACGAGATCTACATCTGTCGTGTGCTGGTGTAACTGTATCAGCTGTATTACTGATAACCCAGTAGACGACGGCGTATATGGCGGAGGAGACCATGGAGCATACACAGAATGGAGGACGCCGTAACACCACCTCCGCAAAAGTTGGGGAACTTTCCGGGGGTCGTTAGGTCGTTCACCATTTTGGGTTATGTTCTAGGACGTAAACATCACGGGACAACAATCACGGGATCCTCAATTAACAGGATTGACCTACTAGATGGGCTACAAATCATCTGCGTCCTGATTGGTCGAGAGCTTCAAATCATCTTTTCGAGCCGGCAATCGGATTGACCTAGTCACAATTCTGCAGGCAATTCGATTGGCCAAAATCTTCAACGGAATTTCTAATCTACTTGGATTTAATCTTCAACTTCTGGCTATCAACGTTGGACTTCTTCACTAACCATCTACTGCTGCTGTTCTACAGTAAACCTGCTTGGACGACGTCCCAACTCCTAGACCCATCCAACTCTAATCATCTGACGAAAAGCTCGCCAAAAGGCCTAGTGCCATAGGACGAGGGTAAAGAAAAACTATCACTCACTCGCTTGCACGTAACATTTTGTAAACAAACATTCAGACACTGTCTAAAAAGACAGCTGCAATTCAGTCATAATAGGATTAACACAACACAGCCTGATATCAGGTTTGAAGGTCTTATACAAACATGGGCAAGCGTACCGGACAATCTAACAACGACAAAGGAAACTATGGTTGATGTTTGTTAATGAGTACAGCAAACTTTGTCGGGTGTTGAAAAGTAAAGAAATCGAAAGTGATTAGTTCCTATTGCTAGAAATAAATACTATTAAAATACAATATGAGATCAGAGAAATGGCCTTATTTGATATAATTCCCCTCGACGTACGTTTCCTATATAACTTTTGTGTAGATGTAATACATTGCAAATACTTTAACAGCAGACATAGCTTGTAAACGTCCGCTAAATTCAGTTTTTTGCTCGACGACACCTCCTAAATTTGCCAAAAAGGGCCTGCCAGACCAAAATGTATCAATGCATATATGCCGCTTATTTTCAAAATAACTTTGTTCTATGGTGAAAAAATGGCTCCAACTTTCACGACTTCGGCTCTTATTTCTCAAATGTGGCTCCTTCTCCTCTCATTTTGCGAGTAGTTGCACAAGAACAGAATACCCAAGGCAGGCCCTGCCACCTATCCCCTCATATCAATTGTTCGTGAAATGAAAGTACCATGCATGTGCAGTACTGCATGCTGCCTTTGCACAGATTCGTCAAATTGCGACCAGTCTCGTAAACCAAAAGCTACTTTTCGACTTAAATGCCATATTTTCACAATACCATAAAAACTGTAATGATGCACTCACTTTCTTACCAAAACAACGCTAAACGAAACCGAAATGTTGCACCTAACTTTAACCAAAAAAAACTTCACGTCTGCAGTTTTCACATTAGGCAAGCTGTGCCTTTTCCCATCTGGGTCATACCAGTTCAACCAACACAGCTGCAAACCGTTCATTATGCCATCTGGGTCATGCCACTCCAACAACACAGCTGTAAGACGTTCAATATGCCACCTCGGTCAAGGTGGTTTACCCAAGACACTATCACACATGCATTGCACTATAACATATAAGGTACGCAGCGACTACCATCAGGACTTACCTTAATAGAAAGCAAAGGGCGCCACACTGCAAACAGGCTGCAAAATCCACAATCGCCTAGCACCTGCCACCTGAAGCAGATCACTGCAAAGACAAGGACACACAGTATTGTATAATACAGGCTTTCTCCACAAATGCAAGGAAGATATACATACACGAGATCAGACAATATTTCCACTATCATACACGTCAATCCATCGCTTTTCGTACCAAACTGTATTCCCACCCCTCCAGGTTAGCGTATGTAAAAACGTCTTCTTTTGTACATGTCACATATTTTTCATTCCTACATACAAAAGACCACAATTTATCAGACACAGCATCATCAAAGGTGCAATACCCCACAACAGCAAGCGAATGGAATTGCCCTTCAATTGCCTATTTGCACATGACATCTTGCAAGAACAATAATAATACTGAAAGCAGTTTCGAACCATGTATCTGTGAGCTAACAAATTGAATAAAACCAAATTATCCGCTAAAAGCCTTCCACAGCCATTCTCACAATGACACCCGATAACTTCACTCAAGCGAAATAAAAACGCAACACGGGAATTTCCGCTATATACTGTATATACTGCACACTTAATTGCACATAATATTCCAAAGAAATCCCAAGATGTTTTGTAAAAAAAAAGTTGCAGTTAATTAGAGAAAGGACACAACTGTGATGTTGTAGACGTTTTAACCACACTACACCTTGTAACAAGAACTTCATAAATGTTGAAATTGCTCTTTGAAAAACTGAGCTAGTCCAGTACTGTATTTAACGTAAATACTTTGCAAAATGTTGCATCCTAAGTTTGCTCACATGATTGCGCCAAACGCGTACTCTGTTAATAATGAAACTTTGAAGGAATACTATTTGCTGTATTATTTGTTGTTTTAGTATTTTTTCCAAAAGGAAAAGTCTTACGTAGTCATGTACCATTCGATTAAAAGCAGCATATTGTACATACAATATATAGCGGAAATTCCCGTGTTGCGTTTTCATATCTCTTGAGTGTATTCATGAAACGTGTCACAGTTAATGAGTTATACATAACCTGCACCATAAATGAATATATATCTACCCATCTATCCTCTCAATTATCTACTCTCCCTGAAATGAAAGTACCATGCGTGTGAGTTTCTCAATACAGCCATTGCACAGATTCTTGAAATTGTGAGCATTCTCACAAATCGTTAACTACTTTGCTACTAAAATGCCATATTCTCACAACACTCAACAAAACTGAAATGTTGCACTTAACTTTTGACCACAAACACTTCTCGTTTACAATTTTAACACCAGACATGCTGTGCCTTTCCCATCTTGGTCATGCCAGTTGAACAACCCAGCTGTAAGACGTTCCATATGCCATCTGGGTCATGGCGCTTTACCCAAGACATGTATTATATGTACAATGCACGAGAACATATAAGGTACATAGCGAATACCATCAGCACATATCTGAATACAAACCGAAGGGCACCAAAATGCATATAGGCTGCAAACTCCTCAATCGTCTATCAGCTGCCTACTCAACCAGAACACTGCAAAGACAAGACAACACAATATCTTTGAAACACACGAGGTCACATATTATTCTCTATTGCACACACGTCACTCCAGGGCTTCTTCGCACCAAACTTGGAAGAGGCCCAGGCCTGCCCATTTTGGTAGAAAAGAACGCACTTTCTCTGATTTTGGGCAAAATGTATGATTTGATAAATTTCCATACATTATATACCTGAATTGTAATTATAACTTCTCAGACCCACAACAGACAAACATTGCATATTTTTTTCCTTTTCTTCACATTTTCAGACGAATTTTGCCTTCTGATTGGGATAGATTCCTGCTATATTTAGGGGGAAATAGTCAACTTTACAGTTGGGAACAGGCCTGTAAGGAAGACGCCTTTTAAAGGCCTTTATTATATACCGAGGCGTCTGTAAGACAGGACATACAATCAAATTGCCCTTTAAATGCATATTTACACATGAATACAAAAACACACGTACAACGTCGTGCACAACTACTTAGAGAAACAACACTTTGCGGCGCATGAAATGTTTGCCTGTGTTGTACTGTCACGACTTTTCTCACCCTGTTGCGAACAACAAGCGTTTACATGGCCTTCTCACATTTTCAAGTGGTATTTCAGACTGCAAACCCTTTAAGACGATCTCTTTCTCTCTATATCATTCTATACTATCGCGGAGACAAGACTATCGCAGTTATGAGCAACTACCGATTCAATGCTTTGATGTGTTTTCTCTGTGATCGGTCTCTGTGTCACTTTTGATCAATGACATGTCAACGTCACCAGGATGACTTTACAAAATGCGCAGCAACCATTTACTTTGCCTTTTCATCCATAAGCATCAGCAGGTGTACTGTACTGGTTCTACCCAGGAAAACTGGTGGTCCGTCTCCACCTCAAACTAAAACTACCATACCAAAACAAACAATCAATTTCGACATGGCTGGGAAGACATTGACAGCAGCCTCTCACGAGGACCACCCATCAAGGTCTGTGGCGTGCGAAAATCTGTTTAACTTCAGCTTTCATAAAAACATAATTTCTTCACTTATTGTGCAAGACGTAGTAATGCTCTTGAAAGGTATTTCGAACCATCTATGCGAGCAAACGAATGAACAAGAAACTTTCCCGCCAAAAGTCTTCCTCGAAAAAACACAACGACAGCTATTCTGATTCCAGTTCACGAATCATAGTTACGTCACCTGCACACTATATGAATGTTACATCTACCCACCTGTCCTTTCAAATGAACTCTTCACCAACACTTCCTGCTTGAACTAAAACTAACAACCAATACACATAAAATTTTCAAGATGGCTGTGGCAAAGTGAGTGACAGGGTGATCCTAACTTATGCGCATGCGCAAACAATAACAACCGTAAAAAACAATAACAAACTTGCCCCACATAGGCCAGCTTTTTCACACTCAACATAATCTTATAAATACATATAGACACTCCACAACATCCCTATCACATAAGCCCCGTAATGGTGTGTGACAAGTTCTCAACACTGCCCACAGCCATAGCCACACATTCATGAACTTGTGGACAGCCCCGTGAGACATGACCTACTTCTCCACCAAAACCATCATATGCCATATTACCTACCAAAACTTATCTACGGTACTTACCTTCGTCCAAAAATATTTTCGCCCACGATTTTGCAATGATTACAATGGCTTGAAATGTCCAATGTAACGTATAACGTCGACCTACTGTACACCAGGATCCGTCTATATGTCATCAAAGCAAAATGGCGTTCGTTAAACCGTAATACATAGCCTGCTGCACATGTGCGTCGGAAATAAACCGGAACTCAACAGTGGTTTTATTATTACCAAAAATATACAGACGTTAATGGAGCTACTTATGTAATGGCCAACTATTACGTCTCGTTCATGTATCTACATCCATTACTGATTTTCCGTACTAGAAAAACAACAAAGGAGTTTCGAGTGTGTGTGGGGTGGGGGGAAGGGGGATGGGAAGGCGGGGCGGATGGGGGAGGGGATGGGGTGCAACACAGCTAGATGTGTAAGAACTGACCAAAACAACACAGAAATATGCAGTAAAAAATATGGAGTTTCGAGTGGTGGGGTGGGAAGACGGGGCGGGTGGGAGGGTGTATGGAGCAACATAGCTATATGTGCATAAATATTTATGTAGAGTTTTGAGGCAAGGAAATGATTTTGCATTTACATTTTTCTTACACTTACTTGATACTTTCTGTTGAGAAAAAACAACGGAGCTACTACGCTTGAATGCAGTATGTCTCAATAGAAATGCCTATTCCATTGGCTGGAATGCTAACAGTAGTAGTCTCTATTGTACTTTTTTCCATTATCTTATCCCGAACACGTTATAGTTGGTACTAGAGCGACGAGATAATAATGTAAATCTCATTTTTTGGGGACGTTTATGCTAAAGCGCTTCATTGAAAATACCATTTACTTCGACATTTAAAATGGAACGATTTTTTTAACGGATCTCCAATTCAGGCTAAATGATATTTTTCATGTATAATGAATGATGAGAGATGTTTTTATTACATTAACTGTGTAATTGAACACAAGTAGTAAATACTATTCATGTTTTATTAGTCCCCCACCGGTCCCAGTGGGGACTATAGGTTTGCACCTCGTCCGTCCTTCCGTCCGTCCTTCCGAATGCTTGTCCGGGCCATATTTTCAATACTATAACACTTAGAGATACCAAACTTGGTATGTAAATACATCTTGGGATAGCGGTGTGTCGCATACCAAAATAAGGTCATTGTGACGTTGACCTTGACCTGTGAACTCTGTCATAGAAAATGCATAGAAAATGCTTGTCCGGACCGTATTTTCAATACTATAACACTTAGAGATACCAAACTTGGTATGTGGATACATCTTGGGATAGCGGTGTGTCGCTTACCAAAATAAAGTCATCTTGACCTGTGTCCTCTGTCATAGAAAATGCTTGTCTGGACAGTATTTTCAATACTATAACAGTTAGAGATACCAAACTTGATATGTGAATACATCTTGGGATAACGGTGTGTCCGTACCAAAATAATGTCATTGTGACCTTGACCTATGACCTCTGTCATAGAAAATGCTTGTCTGGACCGTATTTTCAATACTATAGCACTTAGAGATACCGCTGGAAATATTTTATTTTTTATATGACATGGATTTTTATGAATTTTATACACACATTTTCGAGAGATTGAACATAATACAAATTCTCACAACTTTCAGCACCAAAGGAAGAAAATATGCAGCTTTATCGTGTTTCAACAGGTTCAATTTGTTGTTTGAACGTTATGTTGCCTTAAAATAACGTAATCGTTGTTTTGGATTTTTTTGGACGTTTAAAATCGTTTAACATGACGTTCTAACGGTTGAAGGATGTGACGTCAGCGGTCTATATAGCTTTTTAAAAAAATCCTCAATAGCCAATCAGCATCGACTCGGACCCAGGGTCAGTTGGAGGGCTGGAAGTTATTGGCATTAAGACGGACAATGACCAGGAGGTTATATATGAAATTTGAACATTATACTCCCAAGGACAAAAACGTTATAATACAATATGTTGACGCTGTCGAGCCCGCCAACATTAGCAGCGCCTATGTCTCGCTTTTTTTAAAAAGGCGAGACAAAAATGAAGGCCCTATCGTTTTGCAAGATATAGCATTTTTAACTAAATCAAGGGCCATAACTCCGCTGTTACTGGTCCGATCTGGCTGGTATCGAACTTGTCCGAGCTTTCATAGATTGTTACTGTTAAAGTTCGGATGAAAAAAGAAGGGCCTATCGTCTTAACGAGGCAAAATTTAGCATTTTTAACTAAATCAAGGGCCATAACTCTGCTATTACAGGTCCGATCTTGCTAGTTTTCCAACTTCTCAGAGCTTTTATTGATATTAACAATCTCTTAAAGTTTGGTAAAGATCGGATGAAAAATGAAGGCCCTATCGTCTTAACGACACAAAAGTTATTGACGGACGGACGAAGGACAAAGGGTCAGTAGAGCTAAAAATGAACTAAATTGAACAAGAGCATCAAGAATTGCAGGGCAATCCATAGTCCCACACCGGCCCAGACAAGCATTTTCCTGACATTTCCTATGATGGAAGTCAAAGATCAAGGTCAAGGTCACAATGACCTTATTTTGGTATGCGACACACCGCTATCCCAAGATGTATTCACGTACCAAGTTTGGTATATCTAAGTGTTATAGTATTGAAAATACGGTCCGGACAAGCATTTTCTATGACAGAGGTCACAGGTCAAGGTCAATGTCACAGTGATGTTATTTTGGTACTCGACACACCGCTATCCCAAGATGTATCCACATACCAAGTTTGGTATCTCTAAGTGTTATAGTATTGAAAATACGGTCCAGACAAGCATATTCTATGACAGAGGTCACAGATCAAGGTCAAGGTCACAGTGACCATTTTTTGGTAGACGACACACCGCTATCCCAAGATGTATCCACATACCAAGTTTGGTATCTCTAAGTGTTATAGTATTGAAAATACGGTCCAGACAAGCATTTTCTATGACAGAGGTCACAGGATAAGGTCAAGGTGACAGTGACTTTATTTTGGTTCGCGACACACCGCTATCCCAAGATGTATCCACATAACAAGTTTGGTATCTCTAAGTGTTATAATATTGAAAAATACGGTCCGGACAAGCATTTTCTATGACAGAGGTCACAGGTCAAGGTCAAGGTCACAATGACCTGATTTTGGTATGCGACACACCGCTATCCCAAGATGTATTTACATACCATGTTTTGTATCTCTTAGTGTTATAGTATTGAAAATACGGTCCCAACAAGCATTGTCTATGACAGAGGGCACAGGTCAAGGTCACAGTGACCTTATTTTGGTACGCGACACAGCGCTATCCGAAGATGTATCCACATACCAAGTTTGGTATCTCAAAGTCTTATAGTATTGTAAATATGGCCCGGACAAGCATTCGGAAGGACGGACGGAAGGACGGACGAGGTGCAAACCTATAGTCCCCCCTGGGATGTGTAATAAAACATGAATAGAATGTACTACTTGTGTTCAATTACACAGTTAATGTAATAAAAACATCTCTCATCATTCACTATACATGAAAAATATCATTTAGATCATTTATTGGAGATCCGTTAGAAAAATTGTTCCATTTTAAATGTCGAAGTAAATGGCATTTTCAATGAAGCGCTTTAGCATAAACGCCCCCAAAAAATGAGATTTACATTAGTATCTCGTCGCTATAGTATCAACTATAACGTGTTCGGGATAAGATAATGGAAAAAAACGTACAATAGAAACTACTACTGTTAGCATTCCAGCCAATGGAATAGTCATTTCTATTGAGACATACTGCATTCAAGCGTAGTAGTTCCGTTGTTTTTTTCTCATCAGAAAGTATCTAGTAAGTGTAAAAAAAATGTAAATGCAAAATCATTTCCTTGCCTCAAAACTCTACATAAATATTTATGAATCTGACCGAATTCAGACCAAAAGTTAATGGCAGTTTACATTGTTTCAATGGTTGTTTTATCGGGTTTTGTATTCACGAATGTACGAGAAAAGGGGATAACACACAGGCACCCGGCACAGAGCTAGGATTGTAAAAAATGGATTTGAGTGGTTAAAATATTAATTAATTGAGTTCTGGACCCCCAAAAAATGGTTATATATATGTATATATATTTTATACTCAGTATAAAATATATATACATATATATAACCATTTTTTTGTGGGTCCAAAACTCAATTAATCAATATTTTAACCACTCAAATCCATCTTTTACTATCCTAGCTCTGTGCCGGGTGTCAGTATAAAATATATATACATATATATAACCATTTTTTTGTGGGTCCAGAACTCAATTAATCAATATTTCAACCACTCAAATCCATCTTTTACTATCCTAGCTCTGTGCCGGGTGCCTGTGGGATAACATAATGATATAGAGACTACGCTAAAACTGTACATTATGCATCCGATGGGTGGGGGTGGAGAGGGTTTCTAATTTCCTTAAGGTGATTCCTTTTTCACAAACCTTCAATGCAAGGGAAAAGTAGGCAAACTTTAGAATATGAAATATTACAAATTCAATTAATAATTGTGTCGATAGTGGTTAATATTTCATAAATTGGTGCAGAAACCGTGCTTTTGCATTGCTGTTCAATAAAATGAAGAAGGGGAATGTATATAAAACAGTCCTTGAAATTCAGAAAACAAAGGATTATTTCGGGACTCGGGATGGAAGAAACAACAGATGCATTCACAACAAAATAACTGCCATTGTTTTACAGATGTACCAGTGCAGCAACATCAAGAGAGAAATATGCCATAAGTTGTGTCTAACATGAATTTGCAATTCGTGCCATGTGGTCACCCATATGGGTTTTACGTCGGCCATGTTTTATTTTCTGTTTTGACAGCCTTTTGGTGGCACTTACTTGTTTTAAACATATTTATTTGCCAATATTTTACATACAAATCAAATATAAACATATATACGATAGACATATTATAATGACAAATGGGTTGGGTAACAAGTTCTACCAACTTACTTGTGTACGGAAAGAAGCAACATGTCATGAACGATCATTGAAATGGAGCTGAATTCGTGAAATATACCGTTCGATAGTCCTTCTATGGAACGCGATCGGTTAGTTTCTGTAGATAATCGAAATTAAGCTGAATTCGTGAAATATACCGTTCGATAGTTCTACGGAACGCGATCGGTTAGTTTCTGTAGATAATCGGAATGGAGCTGAATTCGTGAAATATACCGTTCGATAGTTCTTCTACGGAACGCGATAGGTTAGTTTCTGTAGATAATCGGAATGGAGCTGAATTCGTGAAATATACCGTTCGATAGTTCTTCTACGGAACGCGATCGGTTAGTTTCTGTAGATAATCGGAATGGAGCTGAATTCGTGAAATATACCGTTTGATAGTTCTTCTACGGAACGCGATCGGTTAGTTTCTGTAGATAATCGGAATGGAGCTGAATTCGTGAAATATACCGTTCGATAGTTCTTCTACGGAACGCGATCGGTTAGTTTCTGTAGATTATCGGAATGGAGCTGAATTCGTGAAATATACCATTCGATAGTTCTTCTACGGAATGCGATCGGTTAGTTTCTGTAGATAATTGGAATGGAGCTGAATTCGTGAAATATACCGTTCGATAGTCCTTCTACGGAACGCGATCGGTTAGTTTCTGTAGATAATCAGAATGGAGATGAATTCGTGAAATATACCGTTCGATAGTCCTTCTACGGAATGTGATCGGTTAGTTTCTGTAGATAATCGGTATGGAGCTGAATTCGTGAATTATTTGTGATATCATTCTATAGAAGATGTAACTTTTTGTGACAATATATATATTTGTCTAAAAATAACACTCGAATTACACTTTAAAAAAATCGAGTCGGTAGAAATGTGTTCGGTCTAGTAAACTTTTGTAAGTCATTTCTTAATCGTAGCGATAATAATTTTGTATACTCTTTTGAAAAACACCACAAATTATCTGCCTGTCTTTTCTGTCTGTATGTATGTCTGTTGTCTGTCTGTCTGTCTTTATCAGTGTCTGTCTGGCCCTGTTTTTGTCACTCTATTGTTTTTTTAAAAAAAAAGGAAACACTTCTTTCCTTGCCTCACCAATGTAGACAATATTTATGGTTAGAACTTCATGTGAGACAGTTTGTGAACTCTTAAGGAGTATATGATCAGTCATGGGAGACAAACGAAATAAAAAAAAAGGAAACGCACTTTCAACTTGCCATCTGGTAGACACAGTCACAAGGCTTTTAAAAGACAACGAATGGCGGCCAGGAGAATCAACTTAAGGTGCCAGCATATCAGTTAAAAAGTGTGAAGACATGTATAAATTGAGAAGCGAAACTGAAATTCGTTGTTAGGAGGATACCTCATGTTAAAAGTGCAACATTGAATGAATGAATGAATGAATGGTGTTTTACGGCACGTCGACACATAAATAGGTCATATTGTGCGCATGAACTGACGAAAGATGAAGAGATGAAGGATTAAGTAAAGATTAATGTAAATATATAGAGTTTAATAACCAGTGTTTTTGAGATACGGAAAATATCTCCCGAGGTAGAGAAATGGCCCCGATATAAGAAAGAAGTGACGGAATCTGACGAAGACGTCCGTAAAACAATCGGAACGTCATTTGGCATTTCCGCCACCGACGGAAAAGGCCGAGCAATGTTCCGTACTGGGAAATATCTCCCAGTAGAGCAAACGAGTAGATATAGCTTTTCTATTCCCAGTATTTCCTATATAAATCAGAGACAATTATGTAATATATAAAGATAAAACTATTTACAAATAAGGGATGATACGGTAGTAATATAAACTATATATGTAAATCAACAAATGCCCAAAAACGGGTATATAAAGAAGTAAATATATACAAGAACGTGTTATAATGATTTATATAGTCTGACTTCCTTCAGGAAATCTAAAACAAGACTATAGTATCAAATAAATCGGTCATAATATTAACATTGTAGTACCTTTGACGCATAGGATCAAAGTCTACACATTCCAACAAGATGTGTTTGACCGTTAATGGTGCAAAGCAGGGTATACATTCTGGTAATTGCTCACCTTGTAATACATATGAATGAAGAAAAACGCCATTCTCCGAGTAACGGTTTAATTGAATGGAGTTTATTGTTAACTGACAAAACCCAAGCGGCTTGCCAAGAGTTACGAATATATGTGTTAATACAACTTTTAAAATCAGTATAAGGTAATTTGGCATTAGATATATGTAATGCTTTAGCAGCACTATCACCTCTATCATTATTCCTACATGGCTTGGAAGCCAGCAGAAAATAACATTATCAACTATAAGATAATTGTACTTTTCTAAAAGCTGAAGCACAACTGGGTTATCAAGTTTCATATTACCCAGTGCTTGAAGAGATGAAAGTGAATCAGAAAATATTACAAAATGGTCATTATCAGATTCCTGAATATAATTTAAGGCAAGTTCAGTTGCCTTAAGTTCAGCTGAAAAGATAGAGGCATTGTCAGGCAGGCCGCTCTTTATGCTTTGATTGTGAACAACAGCCGCTGCAGCTACCTTATCTCCATCTTTAGAACCATCTGTGTATATATGTTGAAAGTTACTGTATTTCGATTTAATTTCATTAAATTTGCTTTGAAAGACAGGGGTCTGTACTGGATTTGTTACTATTGCAAAGATCAAAAATAATTGTTGGTGTTTCCAAAGTCCACGGTGGAATTTGTGGTACTTTATACTTGACAATCAAATTTAGGTAGATTTCAGCGTCTCTTAATTTTGGTTTATTACGAAGACCAAATGGTCGAATGGTCTTCGGTTTTCGATCAAAAAGAGGCCTTTTCAAGGGATTCTCGAAGTTCTTAGAGAGTGAACAGTTTATTGTATTTCTCCAAAATTTCGACTTGAAATTCAGCTTCTTCCGTTCTTTTAGTTTCTTATTTTTTAGAATTGGTTAACAATTTTCAGAAGAAGAGTTTTTAGAAAAAGTTTCTGCCAAAGTGTTTGTAATATATTTGACAGATGCATTATCAGTTTTAAGATGATTTACACAACTAGAATTACCTTTACCCACGTCTTCTTAAGAGATGAGCGAGAGTTCAGCCTAGAGACATAAGATCTCCAGGATTTCCTCTTGCTATCCTTAATAGTACGATGGGCTTTCGCACGAAAAACTCGAAAAGTACCTAAATTATTTTGAGTTGGCCGCAAGTTAAAAGCATTCAATGCAATTTACGATCGCTGACTGCCTTTTTGCAGTCATCATCGTACCATGGCTCATGTGGGCGTTTTGGATTTGCCGAGGTTTTTGGAATAGTGTGATCAGCTATATCATGAAGGGTTTTGGTAAAAAGAGCATTGCGTCTTCGACATCCTCGAAAACGGAAGGCTTTAACTGTTCCTCACAAAGAGATTGAAACGTATCCCAATCAGCTCTGCGAAGTTACCATCGTTGCGTTTTTTCGAGAAGTGGAGGGCCGATATTTTCAAGAAATAAGGGGAAGTGGTCACTTCCAAATAGGTCGTCACCAACACTCCACGAAAAATCCATCAAGAGCGTTGGATCGCATATTGTTAAATCCATGAAAGAATGAGAGCCTGTAGCTTGATGTAAATAAGTATGTGATTTGTTATCATTAAAAAGACAATTTATTTTTGGCTAAGAAATCCTCAACTTTCTTGCCTTTATCGTTTATATCCTTACAACCCCAAATGTAGTTGTGTGCATTAAAATCACCCAAGAGTTTAAAAGGTGATAGTAATTGTGCAACTAGGTGATTTAGATCTTTAAGGTCTAGTGAAGAACTGGGCGGTAAATATAAGGAGCATATTGTTTTAACTCGGTGCATCGTAACACTGACCGCAACAGCTTGCAAACCAGTTCTGTGAGGAATGTTTCGATTCACAAGAAGCTTTATCACCTGTATCACAGTGCCCTGTGTGATGAAGCCCGTGAAATTGCACTGAAAGGCAAGGCTCCTATAGTATTGACTGGAGAGAAGCATACGGTATAATAATTTCTGCAAAATTGAACGGTTGTGGGGAGCAGTTCCATTTTAAGAACAGTGTGTCGTATGAAACACCTGTGGGGTGTCAGTTTGATGTCAATGTTCGTGCTGTATGGGGCAGCATGGTTACTGGTGGTGGCTGCTCCTCTATGAATGAGGCATTGGGTACAATGGGTGTACCTGGAATGAATGAAAATACATACAGCAAGTTGGAGTTACAAATTGGAGACTGGTGGCAGGCAGAAAGTTTTGGAAGAGGATATGAAAAAAGCTGGCGAGGAAGAGAGACAACTTGCTGAAGAAGCGAATAACCATCATGAAGGTGTGCCTGCCATTACAGTCAGTTGTGATGGAGGATGTTCGAAAAGATCTCGCAAGCACACCTATAATTCTATGAGTGGAGTGGGCAAGGACGAAGAAGTTGCTATACATAGGCGTCCGTAATAGGCTTTGTTACATCTTTAGCCAGGCGCAGATGAAAAACACCTGCCAGAGCCCATCGTTGTTTCAGATATTTGGAGAGTAGTGCCCAGTCAATGGAGTCCGATATACCAAGGATTCTTGAAAGCTGAGAAAAGTCACGGCGTTAAGTACATGAGAATAATTGGCGATGGTGACAGCTCCGTGTATTCCGGTCGACCTAAAATACGAAATGGGCATTTATCGGCGAAATGCATTTTAGGGCGAAATGGCGGAGAAATGGGCATTTTGGATCGTAGTGATGGCGAAATGGGCAAATGTTTTTGGAAACTGATTTTTTTTAATTACTTAAGATGCAAAATGCGAGTAATTATTGCATCCTTCATGCTTAGTAAAACAGTCAAAGGGTTAAAAAATATATCGATTAAACTAATAATGTATTCATCACATAAGTCCGTTTATAATACTATAGTATAATTACTATGCTTATGTTGTTTCACTGAATCATAATATTTACACAGCACGATTGTGATATGCGACTTTTGCGCACCTTTAATTAAGAGAAGAAATTTTGTAAAATGTGTCCTTTGCCATGTTTGCGGGCGAAATGGAAAGTGTTTGTTTTGAATTAATAACATATTTATATTAATAAGTCTGTGATATTTATGGACAGATTTGTGAATTAAGTTATATATAATATCAATCACATCACATGTATTGTTAAATAAAATAAAGGTTATTTTTTTATCATGTTATTAAAGATGGGTTTAGCACAATACAAGGCAATGTTTACAGTTTATGTTTATTGGAATATATTGGCCACGGCTTCAACAAAATAAAATATAAAACATATTCATGTACTTTATGAACCCTGGGTACAGCAGTTCACAAAGACAAATGTACCTAATATAGAAGATAAAATGTGTAGTTAATTAAACATATGTATGTACTTTATGAACCCTGGGTACAGCAGTTCACAAAGACAAATGTACCTAATTGAAAGCTCTTGCATTGAAAATGTCAAAATTCTTATTAACTACACAATAAGTAATTGCTGTGACCGCGAAAAACTGCCACATGTCATGCAGTCCTGCGTGACACCGCCACACATGGGGGAAGCGGGATACAGCTTAGAGACTAGACTAAATGCAACATGGTTTAAATATATACGACAAAGCTGAGTGGCCAACAAAAACTATTTAAAATAAAAACCTCAAATAGAGGAAATGGCTGACGCAAATGTCTCGCCAAAAATAAAAATGCCTCAAATAGAGGAAATGGCTGACGCAAATGTCTCGCCAAAATAACAAACGCCTCAAATAGAGAGCGCAAAGAGAAAAAAGCCTCAAATAGAGACTGCCTCAAATAGAGGCAACACACTCCTCAAGTAGAGGAAATATCTGAAGCAAATGTCTCGACAATATAAAACAAAAACGTCTCGAAATTGAGAACGTTCAAAATAAAAATCTTCAATAGAGACTGCAACAGTATTAGCAAACTCCCGACATGTACACACTAACAGTCACATTGCCAGAGGGGTAAACATTGTTATTCATTGTTTAAAAGTGAAAGAAAATAATGCAGCCCGAGACGTAGGTTTTGCAAGAATACTTTATTGCCTTGGTCGGACAAATGAACTTTGCCCGAATACAAATGCAAATTTGACTCGGCTATTTCCGGGTATTTTATATACCCGCCCCCCAATTTAATCACTTCTGTAGCCGCCTTACTATTAACCCTAACTCTCACACGTTCTAAAGCTGAATGAGATAACTCATCCCGCCAAACTAAACGCGGAAGAATTTGTGACCACACAATAAAAACTCCAGGTATTATAAGGTCTTTGATATTGTTTAAGGTTTTAACCATTTGGTGCCTTAATTCTGCAGCTGGTACTTGACCTATATCATTACCGCCACAGTGCAACACTAGTACATTAGGAGGGTCTTCAATAGTCAACAGTAGTTGGAGCCTCTTCTCGACCTGGCGCCATCTCAAACCACCTTTCCCCTGCCACCAAACACTCGCATGGAGCTCGTCTAATCCCAGGCCGACTCCTTCCGATGGTGATTGTCTGGCATATGTAAACGCCCCCGTAATAATGGACGAGCCCACAATCCACACTCGAGATCTTGTATCTGGAATACTTAAGACTCGATTCAACTAGGGGAACAATAGTTGAGCTGTTCGGTCGGAACTCGGATATATGTTTTGTAAGCCTTAGAGTCCCATCGCCCAAGCTCTCTGATCATGTCATCCGACATTCCCAGACGCGACGCATTGGAAGCTGCGCCAATACGTAGAGAATGAGACTTATAATTATTGGCATCAATTCCTAAAGCGATCAACGCTTTTTTTAACACCGCGCTAAATTGATACCGAGTGACTTGACCACCCCCAAAATGAATAAATAGCTGACCGATACATTTGGGGCGAACCTCTAAATACGATTTAAGACGAGTGACAGGACATATTGTAGAGTTAATAGCTGGAAGTGAAATAATAGTGCCCACACCCCTCTGATCTGTTTTTGAGTGTGCCAAATGTATTTCGAGTAGGGTGTTTTCTTGAGAAAAGTGTATGCTGTCGAAAGTCAGTGCATGAATTGAATGGCTCTTATTATCCGACACTAATTCTCCTGCTCGAAGAAACCCGAAATATGCCAGTGCAAAGGCAGCTGCGAACATAGAAGCTTCATAATTTGAACTGCAAATAGCCGGTAAGATTTTTAAAATCTTGACCAACATATCTGGAGTAACGGGGAGTCTGGGATCGACCCTTTTATCAAGACGATTCATGCCAACTAACATTTTTTTAATTACGAAATTATTTGTTACATCTGATAAATGCAAAAGTTTGCATTTGAAACTAATGCCAGACAAATATGAACGAGCTGTTGCGGGTGCGCACCCTTTAAGAGACAGATGAGCAATGAAATCGACTACTTGCTGTATGCTTGGAGGCCAGGCCAAATGCATATTATAATTAACCCGAAAAGTGTCAAATGATTTAATGCCTGTATTGTAAGATTCCCGCGTGTTGAAGGCCAACGATGCCTCTAAAAGCTTGTCTGCTCGAGACTGGATATCAAAGCTAGGAAAGATGCAGGAACTGGACATGGGTGTTGTTCTGCCCTGGGAGCCAGCTGCTGAAAACGAACCCATTGTTTACGAGATAAGGCATCAACTATACAATTGTTTTTACCTTCAATATGAACTGCATGAAACTGTATGTTAAACAACATAGTTTGCAAAACAAGGGGACGAACAAGGTGCATCACTCTAACAGATCTGGACGTTTTTCTGTTTAGAATAGAGACCAGCGCGAGATTGTCCGTATGCAGGACAATCTTTTTACCCTGGAACATATTGCCCCATATTTGAAAAGCCAAAACTATGGGTACCAACTCGAGAAAAGTTATATCCGTTATCAGTTCTGTGTCGCGCCAACTATTTGGCCACTGGAAAAAAGTCCAATGTGGTTCGAAATATGCAGCACACCCTAAATTAGCATTGCCTGCAGAGTCAGTAAAAAGATGCAAGTCGAAATTGCTGGTCCAAACTGAATCCGGGAAATAACAGTAGCCATTAAAGCAATCAAGGAATATTAACCACATTTTTACATCGTCTTTCATTAGTTTGGACACTCTAATGAAGTGATGTGGTTGAGCTCCACCCGACATAGCGTCATAAAAACGCCTACAAAATGCACGAGCCGCTGGTATTGCACGTGAGCAAAAATTCAGCGAGCCAGCAAGAGACTGCAGAGACTTGAGAGTGACCTTCTTCTTCCCCAAAATAAATGTTAATAAGCTCCTTAACTCGATCAATTTGTCATTGGGAATTCGCACTATCATTTTCTCAGAATCAATTTCAAGGCCTAAAAATATTAAAATATGAGTAGGCCCCACTGTTTTGTCATCCGCAATAGGAACGCCAATTTCCATGCACAAATTACTAAAACTAGCCATAAGCAAGGCACAGTCTGAGTATTCTTTCCTACCGCCAAAAAGAAAATCGTCTAAATAATGAATAACACTATCTAATCTGGACTGTTGTTTGACTACCCACTCAAGAGCAGTTGCAAATTTTTCAAAAAGAGAACAAGAAATGGAACATCCCATCGGAAGGCACATATCGTAGAAGAATTGTCCCATAACTTTAAAGCCCAACAACTCGAAATCTAGATAATTTATTGGCAGTAATCTAAAAGCAGATTTTATGTCCATTTTCCCCAGCAAAGCCCCTGGTCCCAGGCCTTGGATCATTTCAATGGCCTGGTCGAAAGAAGCATATTGAACATTACATAAATTTGGATCAATAAAATCGTTACTACTGGACCCACATGGGTATGACAAATGGTGTATTAACCGAGAACTACCGTCTTTTTTCGGGACCAAACCGATTGGAGATATTCTTATGTTTTGAAAAGGTGGATCCCAAAAGGGGCCTGCCATACGCCCTAAAGAAATTTCCTTGTTAATCAATCTTAAAGCTTCCGCTTCATTGTTTTTGACAGAGACTAAGTTTTGGCAATCCGAAAATTGCCTAGGTCCCGAATAATGCAATCTAAATCCATTAACAAAACCATGTATCAATTCATTGGCGGTGGCTGTATCGGGGTAAAACTCCAACATGCTACAAAGAGGTTTGATTCTAATGGGTGTTTGCCCGCGAGTTGGCATATCTAAATTGGAGCCTTGGCGAAGCCCCAACTGGCGCAGCTGACCTATAGACTGGACGTGTTGGGTAGCTTGGCACAGGAGACGGGAAACGTGCCCCTTGCTGACTTCCACCGCCTGCCCTAAAATTAAATACATTACTAGCCTGAGGTTGGTTCAATTGTGAAGCGTGACTGTTGCATCGCAAAGATGGGTGGAAACCCGAGCATCTCATACATATATGAAGATAATTGCATGGTTTTTTGGTACACCAACCCTTGGAAT
>JAWPHD010015947.1:0-52502 GCA_037043455.1 Cyrtodaria siliqua
CTTACGCATATATATTCAGGTCTTACACATATATATTCAGTTCTTACACATATATATTCAGTTTTTACACATATATATTCAGTTCTTACACATATATATTCAGTTCTTACGCATATATATTCAGTTCTTACGCATATATATTCAGGTCTTACACATATATATTCAGTTCTTACACATATATATTCAGTTCTTACACATATATATTCAGTTATATATTCAGTTCTTACGCATATATGTTCTGTTCTTATGCATATATATATTCAGTTCTTACACATATATATTCAGTTCTTACACTTATATATTCAGTTCTTACGCGTATATATTCAGTTCTTACGCATATATATTCAGTTCTTACACATATATATTCAGTTCTTATGCATATATATTCAGTTCTTAAGCATATATATTCAGTTCTTACACATATATATTCAGTTCTTACACATATATATTCAGTTCTTACACATATATATTCAATTCTTACGCATATATATTCAGTTCTTACACATATATATTCACTTCTTGCGCATATATATTCAGTTCTTACGCATATATATTCAGTTCTTACACATATATATTCAGTTGTAAAACATATATATTCAGTTCTTACACATATATTCACTTCTTACGCATATATATATATTTCTTACGCATATATGTTCAGTTCTTATGCATATATATTCAGTTCTTACACATATATATTCAGTTCTTACACATATATATTCAGTTCCTACACATATATATTCAGTTCTTACACATATATATTCAGTTCTTATGCATATATATTCAGTTCTTACGCATATATATTCAGTTCTTACACATATATATTCAGTTCTTACACATAAACATTCAGTTCTTACACATATATATTCAGTTCTTACACATATATCTTCAGTTCTTACACATATATATTCAGTTCTTACGCATATATATTCAGTTCTTACATATATATATTCAGTTCTTACGCATATATATTTAGTTCTGACACATATATATTCAGTTCATTTACTTATATATTCAGTTCTTACGCATATATATTCAGTTCTTACGCATGTATATTCAGCTATTATGCATATATATTCAATTCTTACGCATATATATTCAGTTCTTACGCATGTATATTCAGCTATTATGCATATATATTCAATTCTTACGCACATATATTCAGTTCTTACACATATATATTCAGTTCTTACACATATATTCACTTTTTACGCTTATATATATAGTACTTACGCATATATGTTCAGTTCTTATGCATATATATTCAGTTCTTACACATATATATTCAGTTCTTACACATATATATTCAGTTCTTACACATATATATTCAGTTCTTACACATATATATTCAGTTCTTACACATATATATTCAGTTCTTACACATATATATTCAGTTCTTACACATATATATTCAGTTCTTACATATATATTCACTTCTAACGCATATATATTCAGTTCTTACGCATATATGTTCAGTTCTTATGTATATATATTCAGTTCTTACGCATATATATTCAGTTCTAACGAATATATATTCAGTTCTTAAGCATATATATTCAGTTCTAACACATATATATTAAGTTCTTACGCATATATATTCAGCTCTTATGCATATATATTCAGTTCTTACGCATATATATTCAGTTCTTACGCATATGTATTCAGTTCTTACGCATATATATTCAGTTCTTATGCATATATATTCAGTTCTTACGCATATATATTCAGTTCTTACACATATATATTCAGTTCTTACACTTATATATTCAGTTCTTACGCATATATATTTAGTTCTTACACATATATATTCACTTCTTACAAATATATATTCACTTCTTACACATATATATTCACTTATTACGCATATATATTCAGTTCTTACGCATATATGTTCTGTTCTTATGCATATATATATTTAGTTCTTACACATATATATTCAGTTCTTACACTTATATATTCAGTTCTTACGCGTATATATACAGTTCTTACGCATATATATTCAATTCTTACACATATATATTCAGTTCTTACGCATATATATTCAGTTCTTAAGCATATATATTCAGTTCTTACACATATAAATTCAGTTCTTACACATATATATTCAGTTCTTACACATATATATTCAGTTCTCACGCATATATATTCAGTTCTTACACATATATATTCACTTCTTACGCATATATATTCAGTTCTTACGCATATATATTCAGTTCTTACACATATATATTCAGTTCTTACACATATATATTCAGTTCTTACACATATATTCACTTCTTACGCATATATATATAGTTCTTACGCATATATGTTCAGTTCTTATGCAAATATATTCAGTTCTTACACATATATGTTCAGTTCTTACACATATATTCAGTTCTTACACATATATATTCAGTTCTTACACATATATATTCAGTTCTTATGCATATATATTCAGTTCTTCCGCATATATATTCAGTTCTTACACATATATATTCAGTTCTTACTCATATATATTCAGTTCTAACACATATATATTCAGTTCTTACGCATATATATTCTGTTCTTACACATATATATTCAGTTCTTACGCATATATATTCAGTTCTAACGCATATATATTCAGTTCTTATGCATATATATTCAGTTCTTACGCATATATATTCAGTTCTTACGAATATATATTCAGTTCTTACACATATATATTCAGTTCTTACACATATATATTCAGTTCTTACAGATATATTCACTTCTTACGCATATATATTCAGTTCTTACGCATATATGTTCAGTTCTTACACATATATATTCAGTTCTTATGCATATATATTCAGTTCTTACGCATATATATTCAGTTCTTACGCATATATGTTCAGTTCTTATGCATATATATTCAGTTCTTACACATATATATTCAGTTCTTACACATATATATTCAGTTCTTACACATATATATTCAGGTCTTACACATATATATTCAGTTCTTACACATATATATTCAGTTCTTACACATATATATTCAGTTCTTACACATATATATTCAGTTCTTACACATATATATTCAGTTCTTACACATATATATTCAGTTCTTACACATATATATTCAGTTCTTACACATATATATTCAGTTCTTACACATATATATTCAGTTCTTACATATATATTCACTTCTAACGCATATATATTCAGTTCTTACGCATATATGTTCAGTTCTTATGTATATATATTCAGTTCTTACGCATATATATTCAGTTCTAACGAATATATATTCAGTTCTTAAGCATATATATTCAGTTCTAACACATATATATTAAGTTCTTACGCATATATATTCAGCTCTTATGCATATATATTCAGTTCTTACGCATATATATTCAGTTCTTACGCATATATATTCAGTTCTTACGCATATATATTCAGTTCTTATGCATATATATTCAGTTCTTACGCATATATATTCAGTTCTTACACATATATATTCAGTTCTTACACTTATATATTCAGTTCTTACGCATATATATTTAGTACTTACACATATATATTCAGTTCTTACAAATATATATTCACTTCTTACACATATATATTCACTTCTTACGCATATATATTCAGTTCTTACGCATATATGTTCTGTTCTTATGCATATATATATTCAGTTCTTACACTTATATATTCAGTTCTTACACTTATATATTCAGTTCTTACGCGTATATATTCAGTTCTTACGCATATATATTCAGTTCTTACACATATATATTCAGTTCTTACGCATATATATTCAGTTCTTAAGCATATATATTCAGTTCTTACACATATAAATTCAGTTCTTACACATATATATTCAGTTCTTACACATATATATTCAGTTCTTACGCTTATATATTCAGTTCTTACACATATATATTCACTTCTTACGCATATATATTCAGTTATTACGCATATATATTCAGTTCTTACACATATATATTCAGTTGTTACACATATATATTCAGTTCTTACACATATATTCACTTCTTACGCATATATATATAGTTCTTACGCATATATGTTCAGTTCTTATGCAAATATATTCAGTTCTTACACATATATGTTCAGTTCTTACACATATATTCAGTTCTTACACATATATATTCAGTTCTTACACTTATAAATTCAGTTCTTACGCGTATATATTCAGTTCTTACGCATATATATTCAGTTCTTATGCATATATATTCAGTTCTTACGCATATATATTCAGTTCTTACGCATATATATTCAGTTCTTACACATATATATTCAGTTCTTACTCATATATATTCAGTTCTAACACATATATATTCAATTCTTACGCATATATATTCTGTTCTTACACATATATATTCAGTTCTTACGCATATATATTCAGTTCTAACGCATATATATTCAGTTCTTATGCATATATATTCAGTTCTTACGCATATATATTCAGTTCTTACGAATATATATTCAGTTCTTACACATATATATTCAGTTCTTACACATATATATTCACTTCTTACACATATATTCACTTCTTACGCATATATATTCAGTTCTTACGCATATATGTTCAGTTCTTATGCATATATATTCAGTTCTTACGCATATATATTCAGTTCTAACGCATATATATTCAGTTCTTACGCATATATATTCAGTTCTTACGCGTATATATTCAGTTCTTACACATATATATTCAGTTCATACGCATATATATTCTGTTCTTACACATATATATTCAGTTCTTAATGATATATATTCAGTTCTTACGCATATATATTCAGTTCTTACACATATATATTCAGTTCTTACACATATTTATTCAGTTCTTACACATTTATATTCAGTTCTTACACATATATATTCAGTTCTTACGCATACATATTCACTTCTTACGCATATATATATAGTTCTTACGCATATATGTTCAGCTCTTAGGCATATATATTCAGTTCTTACACATATATTCAGTTCTTACACATATATATTCAGTTCTTACACATATATATTGAGTTCTTACACATATATATTCAGTTCTTATGCATATATATTCAGTTCTTACGGATATATATTCAGTTCTTAGGCATATATATTCAGTTCTTACACATATATATTCAGTTCTTACACATATATATTCAGTTCTTACACTTATATATTCAGTTCTTACGCATATATATTCAGTTTTTACGCATATATATTCAGTTCTTACACATATATATTCAGTTCTGATGCATATATATTCAGTTCTTACGCATATATATTCAGTTCTTACACATATATATTCAGTTCTTACACATATATATTCAATTCTTACATTTATATATTCAGTTCTTACGCATATATATTCAGTTCTTACACATATATATTCAGTTCTTACACATATATATTCAATTCTTACACATATATATTCAATTCTTACACATATATATTCAGTTCTTATGCATATATGTTCAGTTCTTATGCATATATATTCAGTTCTTACACATATATATTTAGTTCTTAAGCATATATATTCAGTTCTTACTCATATGTATTCAGTTCTTACACATATATATTCAGTTGTTACACATATATATTCAGTTCTAACGCATATATATTCAGTTCTTATGCATATATATTCAGTTCTTACGCATATATATTCAGTTCTTACGAATATATATTCAGTTCTTACACATATATATTCAGTTCTTACACATATATATTCAGTTCTTACACATATATTCACTTCTTACGCATATATATTCAGTTCTTACGCATATATATTCAGTTCTTACGCGTATATATTCAGTTCTTACACATATATATTCAGTTCATACGCATATATATTCAGTTCTTACACATATATATTCAGTTCTTAATGATATATATTCAGTTCTTACGCATATATATTCAGTTCTTACACATATATATTCAGTTCTTACACATATATATTCAGTTCTTACACATTTATATTCAGTTCTTACACATATATATTCAGTTCTTACACATATATGTTCAGTTCATATTCCTATATATTAGGTTCTTACACATACATATTCAGTTCTTATGCATATATATTCAGTTCTTACACATATATATTCAGTTCTTACACATATATATTCACTTCTTACGCATATATATTCAGTTCTAACGCATATATGTTCAGTTCTTACACATATATATTCAGTTGTTACACATATATATTCAGTTATTACACATATATTCACTTCTTACGCATATATATATAGTTCTTACGCATATATGTTCAGTTCTTATGCATATATATTCAGTTCTTATGCATATATATTCAGTTCTTACGCATATATATTCAGTTCTTAGGCATATATATTCTGTTCTTACACATATATATTCAGTTCTTACACATATATATTCAGTTCTTACACTTATATATTCATTTCTTACGCATATATATTCAGTTCTTACGCATATATATTCAGTTCTTACACATATATATTCAGTTCTTACGCATATATATTCAGTTCTTATGCATATATATTCAGTTCTTACGCATATATATTCAGTTCTTACACATATATATTCAGTTCTTACACATATATATTCAATTCTTACATTTATATATTCAGTTCTTACGCATATATATTCAGTTCTTACACATATATGTTCAGTTCTTACACATATATATTCAATTCTGACACATATATATTCACTTCTTACGCATATATATTCAGTTCTTACGCATATATGTTCAGTTCTTATGCATATATATTCAGTTCTTACACATATATATTCAGTTCTTACGCATATATATTCAGTTCATACACATATATTTTCAGTTCTTACACATATATATTCAGTTCTTACACATATATATTCTCTTCATACGCATATATATTCAGTTCTTACGCATATATATTTAGTTCTTACACATATATATTCAGTTCTTACGCATATATATTCAGTTCTTACACATATATATTCAGTTCTTACGCATATATATTCAGTTCTTAAGCATATATATTCAGTTCTTACGCATATATATTCAGTACTTACGCATATATGTTCAGTTCTTACACATATATATTCAGTTGTTACACATATATATTCAGTTCTTACACATATATTCACTATTTACGCATATATATATAGTTCTTACGCATATATGTTCAGTTCTTATGCATATATATTCAGTTCTTACACATATATATTCAGTTCTTACACATATATATTCAGTTCTTACACATATATATTCAGTTCTTACGCATATATATTCAGTTCTACGCATATATTTTCAGGTCTTACACATATATATTCAGTTCTAACACATATATATTCAGTTCTTACACATATATATTCAGTTCTTACACATATATATTCAGTTCTTACACATATTTATTCAGTTCTTACACATATATATTCAGTTTTTAGACATATATATTCAGTTCTTACACATATATATTCAGTTCTTACACATATATATTCAGTTATTACATATATATTTACTTCTTACGCATATATATTCAGTTCTTACGCATATATGTTCAGTTCTTATGTATATATATTCAGTTCTTACGCATATATATTCAGTTCTAACGAATATATATTCAGTTCTTAAGCATATATATTCAGTTCTAACACATATATATTTAGTTCTTACGCATATATATTCAGCTCTTATGCATATATATTCAGTTATTATGCATATATATTCAATTCTTACGCATATATATTCAGTTATTATGCATATATATTCAATTCTTACGCATATATATTCAGTTCTTACACATATATATTCAGTTCTTACACTTATATATTCAGTTCTTACGCATATATATTCAGTTCTTACACATATATATTCTCTTCATACGCATATATATTCAGTTCTTACGCATATATATTTAGTTCTTACACATATATATTCAGTTCTAACGCATATATATTCAGTTCTTACACATATATATTCAGTTCTTACGCATATATATTCAGTTCTTAAGCATATATATTCAGTTCTTACGCATATATATTCAGTACTTACGCATATATGTTCAGTTCTTACACATATATATTCAGTTGTTACACATATATATTCAGTTCTTACACATATATTCACTATTTACGCATATATATATAGTTCTTACGCATATATGTTCAGTTCTTATGCATATATATTCAGTTCTTACACATATATATTCAGTTCTTACACATATATATTCAGTTCTTACACATATATATTCAGTTCTTACGCATATATATTCAGTTCTACGCATATATTTTCAGGTCTTACACATATATATTCAGTTCTAACACATATATATTCAGTTCTTACACATATATATTCAGTTCTTACACATATATATTCAGTTCTTACACATATTTATTCAGTTCTTACACATATATATTCAGTTTTTAGACATATATATTCAGTTCTTACACATATATATTCAGTTCTTACACATATATATTCAGTTATTACATATATATTTACTTCTTACGCATATATATTCAGTTCTTACGCATATATGTTCAGTTCTTATGTATATATATTCAGTTCTTACGCATATATATTCAGTTCTAACGAATATATATTCAGTTCTTAAGCATATATATTCAGTTCTAACACATATATATTTAGTTCTTACGCATATATATTCAGCTCTTATGCATATATATTCAGTTATTATGCATATATATTCAATTCTTACGCATATATATTCAGTTATTATGCATATATATTCAATTCTTACGCATATATATTCAGTTCTTACACATATATATTCAGTTCTTACACTTATATATTCAGTTCTTACGCATATATATTCAGTTCTTACACATATATATTCACTTCTTACAAATATATATTCACTTCTTACACATATATATTCACTTCTTACGCATATATATTCAGTTCTTACGCATATATATTCAGTTCTTATGCATATATATATTCAGTTCTTACACATATATATTCAGTTCTTACACTTATATATTCAGTTCTTACGCGTATATATTCAGTTGTTACGCATATATATTCAGTTCTTACACATATATATTCAGTTCTTACACATATATATTCAGTTCTTACGCATATATATTCAGTTCTTACACATATATATTCACTTCTTAAGCATATATATTCAGTTCTTACGCATATATATTCAGTTCTTACACATATATATTCAGTTGTTACACATATATATTCAGTTCTTACGCATATATATTCAGTTCTTATGCATATATATTTAGTTCTTACGCATATAAATTCAGTTCTTACACATATATATTCAGTTCTTACACATATATATTCAATTCTTACATTTATATATTCAGTTCTTACGCATATATATTAAGTTCTTACACATATATATTCAGTTCTTACACATATATATTCAGTTCTTACACATATATTCACTTTTTACGCATATATATTCAGTTCTTACGCATATATGTTCAGTTCTTATGCATATATATTAGGTTCTTACACATATATATTCAGTTCTTATGCATATATATTCAGTTCTTACACATATATATTCACTTCTTACACATATATATTCACTTCTTACGCATATATATTCAGTTTATACGCATATATGTTCAGTTCTTACACATATATATTCAGTTGTTACACATATATATTCAGTTCTTACACATATATTCACTTCTTACGCATATATATATAGTTCTTACGCATATATGTTCAGCTCTTAGGCATATATATTCAGTTCTTACACATGTATTCAGTTCTTACACATATATATTCAGTTCTTACACATATATATTGAGCTCTTACACATGTATATTCAGTTCTTATGCATATATATTCAGTTCTTACGCATATATATTCAGTTCTTAGGCATATATATTCAGTTCTTACACATATATTCACTTTTTACGCATATATATTCAGTTCTTACGCATATATATTCAGTTCTTACACATATATATTAAGTTCTTGCGCATATATATTCAGTTCTTATGCATATATATTCAGTTCTTACGCATATATATTCAGTTCTTACACATATATATTCAGTTCTTGCACATATATATTCAGTTCTTACGCATATATATTCTGTTCTTACGCATATATGTTCAGTTCTTATGCATATATATTCAGTTCTTACTCATATATATTTAGTTCTTACGCATATATATTCAGTTTTTACACATATATATTCAGTTCTTACACATATTTATTCAGTTCTTACACATATATATTCAGTTCTAACGCATATATATTCAGTTCTTATGCATATATATTCAGTTCTTACGCATATATATTCAGTTCTTACGAATATATATTCAGTTCTTACACATATATATTCAGTTCTTACACATATATATTCAGTTCTTACACATATATTCACTTCTTACGCATATATATTCAGTTCTTACTCATATATGTTCAGTTCTTATGCATATAAATTCAGTTCTTACGCATATATATTCAGTTCTAACGCATATATATTATTCAGTTCTTACGCGTATATATTCAGTTCTTACACATATATATTCAGTTCATACGCATATACATTCAGTTCTTACGCATATATATTCAGTTCTTAATGATATATATTCAGTTCTTACGCATATATATTCAGTTCTTACACATATATATTCGGTTCTTACACATATATATTCAGATCTTACACATTTATATTCAGTTCTTACACATATATATTCAGTTCTTACGCATATATGTTCAGTTCTTATGCCTATATATTAGGTTCTTACACATATATATTCAGTTCTTATGCATATATATTCAGTTCTTACACATATATATTCAGTTCTAACACATATATATTCACTTCTTACGCATATATATTCAGTTCTTACGCATATATGTTCAGTTCTTACACATATATATTCAGTTGTTACACATATATATTCAGTTCTTACACATATATTCACTTCTTACGCATATATATATAGTTCTTACGCATATATGTTCAGTTCTTAGGCATATATATTCAGTTCTTACACATATATATTCAGTTCTTACACATATATATTCAGTTCTTACACATATGTATTCAGTTCTTATGCATATATATTCAGTTCTAATGCATATATATTCAGTTCTTACGCATATATATTCAGTTCTTAGGCATATATATTCAGTTCTTACACATATATATTCAGTTCTTACACATATATATTCAGTTCTTACACTTATATATTCAGTTCTTACGCATATATATTCAGTTCTTACGCATATATATTCAGTTCTTACACATATATATTCAGTTCTTACGCATATATATTCAGTTATTATGCATATATATTCAGTTCTTACGCATATATATTCAGTTCTTACACATATATATTCAGTTCTTACACATATATATTCAATTCTTACATTTATATATTCAGTTCTTACGCATATATATTCAGTTCTTACACATATATATTCAGTTCTTACGCATATATATTCAGTTCTTACACATATATATTCAATTCTTACATTTATATATCCAGTTCTTACGCATATATATTCAGTTATTACACATATATATTCAGTTCTTACACTTATATATTCAGTTCTTACGCATATATATTCAGTTCTTACGCATATATATTCAGTTCTTACACATATATATTCAGTTCTTACGCATATATATTCAGTTGTTTCACATATATATTCAGTTCTTACACATATATATTCAGTTCTTACACTTATATATTCAGTTCTTACGCATATATATTCAGTTCTTACACAAATATATTCAATACTTACATTTATATATTCAGTTCTTACGCATATATATTCAGTTATTACACATATATATTCAGTTCTTACACTTATATATTCAGTTCTTACGCATATATATTCAGTTCTTACGCATATATATTCAGTTCTTACACATATATATTCAGTTCTTACGCATATATATTCAGTTCTTATGCATATATATTCAGTTTTTACGCATATATATTCACTTCTTACCCATATATATTCAGTTCTTACACATATATATTCAGTTCTTACACATATTTTCACTATTTACGCATATATATAGTTCTTACGCATATATGTTCAGTTCTTATGCACATATATTCAGTTCTTACACATATATATTCAGTTCTTACACATATATATTCAGTTCTTACGCATATATATTCAGTTCTACGTATATATATTCAGGTCTTACACATATATATTCAGTTCTTACACATATATTCACTTCTTACGCATATATATATAGTTCTTACGCATATATGTTCAGCTCTTAGGCATATATATTCAGTTCTTACACATGTATTCAGTTCTTACACATATATATTCAGTTCTTACACATATATATTGAGTTCTTACACATGTATATTCAGTTCTTATGCATATATATTCAGTTCTTACGCATATATATTCAGTTCTTAGGCATATATATTCAGTTCTTACACATATATTCACTTTTTACGCATATATATTCAGTTCTTACGCATATATATTCAGTTCTTACACATATATATTAAGTTCTTACGCATATATATTCAGTTCTTATGCATATATATTCAGTTCTTATGCATATATATTCAGTTCTTACGCATATATATTCAGTTCTTACACATATATATTCAGTTCTTTCGCATATATATTCAGTTCTTACACATATATAATCTCTTCATACGCATATATATTCAGTTCTTACGCATATATATTTAGTTCTTACACATATATATTCAGTTCTTACGCATATATATTCAGTTCTTACACATATATATTCAGTTCTTTCGCATATATATTCAGTTCTTAAGCATATATATTCAGTTCTTACACATATATATTCAGTTCTTACACATATATATTCAGTTCTTACACATATATATTCAGTTCTTACACATATATATTCAGTTCTTACGCATATATATTCAGTTCTTACACATATATATTCAGTTCTTACGCATATATATTCAGTTCATACACATATATATTCAGTTCTTACACATATATATTTAGTTCTTACACATATATAATCTCTTCATACGCATATATATTCAGTTCTTACGCATATATATTTAGTTCTTACACATATATATTCAGTTCTTACGCATATATATTCAGTTCTTACACATATATATTCAGTTCTTTCGCATATATATTCAGTTCTTAAGCATATATATTCAGTTCTTACACATATATATTCAGTTCTTACACATATATATTCAGTTCTTACACATATATATCAGTTCTTACACATATATATTCAGTTCTTACGCATATATATTCAGTTCATACACATAAATATTCACTTCTTACGCATATATATTCAGTTCTTACGCATATATGTTCAGTTCTTACACATATATATTCAGTTCTTACACATATATATTCAGTTCTTACACATATTTTCACTATTTACGCATATATATAGTTCTTACGCATATATGTTCAGTTCTTATGCATATATATTCAGTTCTTACACATATATATTCAGTTCTTACACATATATATTCAGTTCTTACGCATATATATTCAGTTCTACGCATATATATTCAGGTCTTACACATATATATTCAGTTCTTACACATATATTCACTTCTTACGCATATATATATAGTTCTTACGCATATATGTTCAGATCTTAGGCATATATATTCAGTTCTTACACATGTATTCAGTTCTTACACATATATATTCAGTTCTTACACATATATATTGAGTTCTTACACATGTATATTCAGTTCTTATGCATATATATTCAGTTCTTACGCATATATATTCAGTTCTTAGGCATATATATTCAGTTCTTACACATATATTCACTTTTTACGCATATATATTCAGTTCTTACGCATATATATTCAGTTCTTACACATATATATTAAGTTCTTACGCATATATATTCAGTTCTTATGCATATATATTCAGTTCTTATGCATATATATTCAGTTCTTACGCATATATATTCAGTTCTTACACATATATATTCAGTTCTTTCGCATATATATTCAGTTCTTACACATATATAATCTCTTCATACGCATATATATTCAGTTCTTACGCATATATATTTAGTTCTTACACATATATATTCAGTTCTTACGCATATATATTCAGTTCTTACACATATATATTCAGTTCTTACACATATATATTCAGTTCTTACACATATATATTCAGTTCTTACACATATATATTCAGTTCTTACGCATATATATTCAGTTCTTACACATATATATTCACTTCTTACTCATATATATTCAGTTCTTACGCATATATGTTCAGTTCTTACACATATATATTCAGTTCTTACACATATATATTCAGTTCTTACACATATTTTCACTATTTACGCATATATATAGTTCTTACGCATATATGTTCAGTTCTTATGCATATATATTCAGTTCTTACACATATATATTCAGTTCTTACGCATATATATTCAGTTCTACGCATATATATTCAGGTCTTACACATATATATTCAGTTCTAACACATATATATTCAGTTCTTACACATATATATTCAGTTCTTACACATATATATTCAGTTCTTACACATATATATTCAGTTCTTACACATATATATTCAGTTTTTAGACATATATATTCAGTTCTTACACATATATATTCAGTTCTTACACATATATATTCATTTCTTACACATATATTCACTTCTTACGCATATATATATAGTTCTTACGCATATATGTTCAGCTCTTAGGCATATATATTCAGTTCTTACACATATATATTCAGTTCTTACACATATATATTGAGTTCTTACACATATATATTCAGTTCTTATGCATATATATTCAGTTCTTACGCATATATATTCAGTTCTTAGGCATATATATTCAGTTCTTACACATATATATTCAGTTCTTACACATATATATTCAGTTCTTACACTTATATATTCAGTTCTTACGCATATATATTCAGTTCTTACGCATATATATTCAGTTCTTACACATATATATTAAGTTCTTACGCATATATATTCAGTTCTTATGCATATATATTCAGTTCTTACGCATATATATTCAGTTCTTACGCATATATATTCAGTTCTTACACATATATATTCAATTCTTACATTTATATATTCAGTTCTTACGCATATATATTCAGTTCTTACACATATATATTCAGTTGTTACACATATATATTCAATTCTTACACATATATATTCACTTCTTACGCATATATATTCAGTTATTACGCATATATGTTCAGTTCTTATGCATATATATTCAGTTCTTACACATATATATTTAGTTCTTACGCATATATATTCAGTTCTTACACATATATATTCAGTTCTTACACTTATATATTCAGTTCTTACACATATATATTCAGTTCTACGCATATATATTCAGGTCTTACACATATATATTCAGTTCTGACACATATATATTCAGTTCTTACACATATATATTCAGTTCTTACACATATATATTCAGTTCTTACACATATATATTCAGTTCTTACACATATATATTCAGTTCTTAGACATATATTCAGTTCTTACACATATATATTCAGTTCTTACATATATATTCACTTCTTACGCATATATATTCAGTTCTTACGCATATATGTTCAGTTCTTATGTATATATATTCTGTTCTTACGCATATATATTCAGTTCTAACGAATATATATTCAGTTCTTACTCATATATGTTCAGATCTTATGCATATGTATTCAGTTCTTACACATATATATTTAGTTCTTACGCATATATATTCAGTTCTTACGCATATATATTCAGTTCTTACACATATATATTTAGTTCTTACACATATATATTCAGTTCTACGCATATATATTCAGGTCTTACACATATATATTCAGTTCTAACACATATATATTCAGTTCTTACACATATATATTCAGTTCTTACACATATATATTCAGTTCTTACACATATATATTCAGTTCTTACACATATATATTCAGTTCTTAGACATATATATTCAGTTCTTACACATATATATTCAGTTCTTACACATATATATTCAGTTCTTACATATATATTCACTTCGTACGCATATGTATTCAGTTCTTACGCATATATGTTCAGTTCTTATGTATATATTCAGTTCTTACGCATATATATTCAGTTCTAACGAATATATATTCAGTTCTTAAGCATATATATTCAGTTTTAACACATATATATTTAGTTCTTACGCATATATTTTCAGCTCTGATGCATATATATTCAGTTCTTACGCATATATATTCAGTTCTTACGCATATATATTCAGTTCTTACGCATATATATTCAGTTATTATGCATATATATTCAATTCTTACGCATATATATTCAGTTCTTACACATATATATTCAGTTCTTACACTTATATATTCAGTTCTTACGCATATATATTCAGTTCTTACACATATATATTCACTTCTTACAAATATATATTCACTTCTTACACATATATATTCACTTCTTACGCATATATATTCAGTTCTTACGCATATATATTCTGTTCTTATGCATATATATATTCAGTTCTTACACATATATATTCAGTTCTTTAACTTATATATTCAGTTCTGACGCGTATATATTCAGTTCTTACGCATATATATTCAGTTCTTACACATATATATTCAGTTCTTACGCATATATATTCAGTTCTTACACATATATATTCAGTTCTTACACATATATATTCTCTTCATACGCAAATATATTAAGGTCTCACTACACACTTCGATTTTACTGTGTTGGCCATAGGGAATAAAGTCCAATTTCCCATTCTGAATCAAACCTTTAAAGTCTAAAAGTATTTTTTTGGTAAAATACAGTTATTGCTGCTCATAAAAATCCATAAAATCTGGTACATAGCCCAGTTTGGTTTTTTTTAAATAGGAGTGGTGTCAGGCAAGGTACTCTTTTCGGCTTTTACTAAACAGTTTGCACCTAAATTCATACGCATTTTGAGCACCCACAAATGTGTCACATTTTGCTGTCAGTGTCGTCTAATCGCTGTTCATCCAATCTCACACTATTGTTTTCTCACCTGCAACAGGAAAAGAGAAAATCCATGGCCAATTATTAAAAATATCTCAAACCGAAGAACACACCTCTACTTTTTATGGTGTAAGAATCATCCTACAGTCACATACAAGGGAGCTAAGTGTGTAGTGAGATCTTCAATGGGTGGTTATACTGATACCCTTCTTTGAAATCATAACCGCGTCAACTATAGACACTTTCCTCAAGAAAAATAACATTTATAGGTACTTTTGCCAGAAACTACACGCGTTTACATCTCAAATCACAGCATACATCATTTCGACTTGCACCCTATTTGCATAACTGAATAATCTTGGTTTTTAGACTATACCGACAATAGAAAATGTTTAAGAACTTTTTTGTTATATGAGATATGCTTTTCAAATTTTCAGAGACTATTGTGGGATATGTGTATTATCTAAAAAAAAGTGTAATGTTTGTTTTGAATGCAGTATTATATAAGTTATTTATTGCCTAAGTATGACCTTATATGGTAATTTGTAATTTCATCATTAAATTATTTATTACAGAAATTGAAATGAGTGTTGAGTCTTATTTTCTACTTCCAAATATTCTGTTATATTTGTAGAGCAGATTTACCTCTCAAGTAATCTTCCTAATGCTGATACCTGGCAGGCACCTGACTCCAAAATGACACACCCTCTGTCCAGTTAGAATCCAATTAGCCGCACCATCTTCCTGTATGAATAGATAGGGCATTTATTTATTTATCATATGCTTACTGTCATTGTTCAAAAGTCATTACAATTGTGTAGAAGTACTTCTTGTATAAAAGAAAAAGAAATGTTGTTAAATAAAAAACAAAAAACTGGAAATAAAACAAAGAATGGGAGTATACATACTCAATTTCAGAAAGGATTTGATCCAAGAAGATCAGTGGTAAATAAACAGAAGTGGAAAAACTCTGATTTTGAAACACCACCAGTGAAAAGACTGCCAAAGGATGTATATGACAGTGTAATGAGCATGGATAAACATACAAATGTGCTTCTTTGTGGAGCTGTTGAAAACAAATTACCAAACACCATGATTTTGAGGCCAGCACGCGCAAGTGAGACACTTATTGAGAAAGCACTGTCACCAAGTTGCACTAATAGAGACCAATATAATAACGAGCTCAGTACCTACCGTATCTTGCATTTGGGTAAGACCGCCGACACATTCTTCGACTGTTACACCACTCATAGGGACTGGGATGCCAGCTGCAATGGAAAGTTAGAATTTGACTTGAATTTTGAGAAACAATGGGGCTTTTGTTGGAAAGAGAGGTTTGTTTGTACTAAATGTCAGTTTGTGAGCAAGTCTTACAAACTATATGAAGAAATAAGCACTGACAAGCGTGGAACCAAAACTGCAGACATCAATGTTAATGTGGCAGCCGGGCTATTTGATACCAAGTGTGGTCCAAATGACCTTCGGTATATAATGACCAGTTTAAAAATTCCGCCACCCTCATACACCACAATGCAGAAACACAGCAACTATGCCGCTGTTAAAACAATACAAGTCGCAGAGGTTAGCTTTGCCAGAGCAAGGCAGCAACTGATAGAAAACAATGTATCGCTAGGTTTTGAACCAGACGCATCGATTCCTGGTGCTGTTGATTCCCAATACAACAACAGTATGAAATCAGCAGGGGAGACAACTCCGGGACAACCAGGGACACAGGTCAGCACCAGGACACAGGTCAGCACCACAATTTGCGAAAAGCAGACAAGAAGCCAAAAAATCATTGGCGTGCAGTTTAGTAGTAAATTGTGTGCCAAGGCTAATCATTCCAAATGTGACGAGAACAGTGGCTGTCCTAAAAACCTGCATGATGGCGACACAATTGGTAAAACATTATTTCTCATTTTATTCACAAATATTCCAATGTTATATATATAAAATATATTAAATATATATCTATATATACACATCAATCAACAATGCCACTCACTCACTCACTCACTCACTCACTCACTCACTCACTCACTCACTCACTCACTCACTCACTCACTCACTCACTCACTCACTCACTCACTCACTCACTCACTCACTCACTCACTCACTACTCACTCACTACTCACTCACTCACTCACTCACTCACTCACTCACTCACTCACTCACTCACTCACTCACTCACTCACTCACTCACTCACACACACACTCAATTACATTTTTTTTTTTCACTTGAAAGAAATACATTAATATTTTTTTTGAGTCCAAATTATATTAACGATCATTTTTCATGTAAATGGAACAGAATGAATTTTTACTAGATGCAAAATAAAAGTTAATAATTATCGTGAAGTTACTGAAACGTTCAAGTGAATTTTTTAATTGAAGTAAAGTAAACATTAACAAATTGAAGTAAAGTAAACATTAAAAATGTAGATATTCAAATCAAGTAAACATTTTTTTCGAAGCAGATTTTTTTATTAAATGAAGAAAATCAATAAATATTCACGTGAATTCATTACCTAAAGAAAAATATTCACGTGAAGTGAAATATAAGTCCACGTCTCCAGGAAATGTTAATTTCTTTTATTGCTCTTTTTACATTTTACACTTGTGAACCTGGTTGTGTATTTTTTCTTTATTTTTTTAAATTGCACAAAAATCAATTTCTGTTAAAAATTCACAGGCGACGAGTATCGAGAAGCAAATGCATGTATGGCATCAATTCTCACCGGCGACAACCCTGTAACAATAAACAACATGACCACAGATGGGGACAGTCATGGTTTTATGGGGGCAAGGGACGCTCAACTACAGCGGTGTGATAGGCAAATGGAAAGATCCGCCGATGTGATACACCTCACAAAAACAATGAAGAGAAAAATTAAAAATGCAGATTTCAGTGAAAGAATGTTTCCCGCGAGAACCAAAAAGGAACGAAAATACATTCAAAACAGATTTTCAAAAGACATAGGTGCCCGCGTACACACCGAGTACAAAAAAATGCATGCAGAAGTGGGAAACAATTTGAATCTTCTTTGCAAGAAAGCCAAATTATTGAAAACAGCAGTTATCAAATGTTATTCTGGACATTGTGGCGAGGCATGTCGGAAACATTCGTTCGCATGTTCCGGGATATCAACCTCAAACTGTTGGCAGACTAGCTTCTTGCCAAAACTGCACGCGCCTCTTCAAATTAAAGGGTCCGACAAGACATTACTTATGCAGTGCCTCGATGTAAGGCTTGGTAAACAAGCGATTGAAAAAACTAGATTCAATGCAGACACCAATAAGCTTGAGGCATCTCATCGGGCATATAATGTCTCAAATCCAAAGGACGTCACTTACAGAAGAAACGCAAAAGGTCGTAAATTTAGTGCAGCTGCTCGATTAAATGATGGTCGTGCCAATTCAGCACTTGAAAAAGCAGCGACACTTGGCGCACCACACAAACAAAACACTAAGGTTGTACATACTTTGAAACAATTTCAAGACAAAAATGACTATGACAAATCTAGGCAAAATACACCAAAGTATAAGACGAAAAGATATCACATAAAGTTAGAAAAATTCAAGGCATACGACGAAAAGCGACAGAATATAAGATCATACTCGACAGACGTTCTAGACAAATGAGACAACCCAAATGTTGGGTGGGTGGGGTGGGAGTCTTTGAATTTTGATGCAAGCACAAGTCAGTGGGTGGGGTATGTTTTAAACATGGTTATGGACCATATAGTAGCAATTTGTATGATGACACTTACCTGTAGCAGACAATCTCGGTACTTCCCATGATGTACACATGCCTTTGGAATCCTGTGTGTACATCTTATACGTTCTAAATTAACTGAATGGGGCTCCAAGCTCAAATGATCGGGTCGCAAGCACAGGCTGTTGTGACAGATATGACTAACATCCATGTTATGAGGAATGTTTGCAACTTGGTAAACACACATATACATTGCTCTATGAGCCGATAAGTTTAACTGTCTTCCATCAGCTTGTTGCATGGTCTGGCGTCCATACTGGATTCCACAACGTGACTTTGAAAGTCCATATTTAACATTGTACGTAATACAATCCATGTGCTTAACTGAATAGTCTATTTTAGTTTGTAAAACCATCAGATATTTGTCAAAATCCAACTTCGGTGCATCGAATGGCATCTTAAAATGTTCACTTCCACTTTTTGTCACAGTTAAAAACAGAAAAAGATTGAATATTGATCTGTGTCTCATGGCAGCTGTACTGAAAGCGTCTGAGTGACTATTTCTTAAGGTCTCACTACACACTTCGATTTTACTGTGTTGGCCATAGGGAATAAAGTCCAATTTCCCATTCTGAATCAAACCTTTAAAGTCTAAAAGTATTTTTTTGGTAAAATACAGTTATTGCTGCTCATAAAAATCCATAAAATCTGGTACATAGCCCAGTTTGTTTTTTTTTAAATAGGAGTGGTGTCAGGCAAGGTACTCTTTTCGGCTTTCACTAAACAGTTTGCACCTAAATTCATACGCATTTTGAGCACCCACAAATGTGTCACATTTTGCTGTCAGTGTCGTCTAATCGCTGTTCATCCAATCTCACACTATTGTTTTCTCACCTGCAACAGGAAAAGAGAAAATCCATGGCCAATTATTAAAAATATCTCAAACCGAAGAACACACCTCTACTTTTTATGGTGTAAGAATCATCCTACAGTCACATACAAGGGAGCTAAGTGTGTAGTGAGATCTTCAGTTCTTACGCATATATATTTAGTTCTTACACATATATATTCAGTTCTTACGCATATATATTCAGTTCTTACACATATATATTCAGTTCTTACACATATATATTCAGTTCTTACACATATATATTCAGTTCTTACACATATATATTCAGTTCTTACGCATATATATTCAGTTCTTACACATATATATTCACTTCTTACTCATATATATTCAGTTCTTACGCATATATGTTCAGTTCTTACACATATATATTCAGTTCTTACACATATATATTCAGTTCTTACACATATTTTCACTATTTACGCATATATATAGTTCTTACGCATATATGTTCAGTTCTTATGCATATATATTCAGTTCTTACACATATATATTCAGTTCTTACACATATATATTCAGTTCTTACGCATATATATTCAGTTCTACGCATATATATTCAGGTCTTACACATATATATTCAGTTCTAACACATTTATATTCAGTTCTTACACATATATATTCAGTTCTTACACATATATATTCAGTTCTTACACATATATATTCAGTTCTTACACATATATATTCAGTTCTTAGACATATATATTCAGTTCTTACACATATATATTCAGTTCTTACACATATATATTCATTTCTTACACATATATTCACTTCTTACGCATATATATATAGTTCTTACGCATATATGTTCAGCTCTTAGGCATATATATTCAGTTCTTACACATATATATTCAGTTCTTACACATATATATTGAGTTCTTACACATATATATTCAGTTCTTATGCATATATATTCAGTTCTTACGCATATATATTCAGTTCTTAGGCATATATATTCAGTTCTTACACATATATATTCAGTTCTTACACATATATATTCAGTTCTTACACTTATATATTCAGTTCTTACGCATATATATTCAGTTCTTACGCATATATATTCAGTTCTTACACATATATATTTAGTTCTTACGCATATATATTCAGTTCTTATGCATATATATTCAGTTCTTACGCATATATATTCAGTTCTTACACATATATATTCAGTTCTTACACATATATATTCAATTCTTACATTTATATATTCAGTTCTTACGCATATATATTCAGTTCTTACACATATATATTCAGTTGTTACACATATATATTCAATTCTTACACATATATATTCACTTCTTACGCATATATATTCAGTTATTACGCATATATGTTCAGTTCTTATGCATATATATTCAGTTCTTACACATATATATTTAGTTCTTACGCATATATATTCAGTTCTTACACATATATATTCAGTTCTTACACTTATATATTCAGTTCTTACACATATATATTCAGTTCTACGCATATATATTCAGGTCTTACACATATATATTCAGTTCTGACACATATATATTCAGTTCTTACACATATATATTCAGTTCTTACACATATATATTCAGTTCTTACACATATATATTCAGTTCTTACACATATATATTCAGTTCTTAGACATATATTCAGTTCTTACACATATATATTCAGTTCTTACATATATATTCACTTCTTACGCATATATATTCAGTTCTTACGCATATATGTTCAGTTCTTATGTATATATATTCTGTTCTTACGCATATATATTCAGTTCTAACGAATATATATTCAGTTCTTACTCATATATGTTCAGATCTTATGCATATGTATTCAGTTCTTACACATATATATTTAGTTCTTACGCATATATATTCAGTTCTTACGCATATATATTCAGTTCTTACACATATATATTCAGTTCTTACACATATATATTCAGTTCTACGCATATATATTCAGGTCTTACACATATATATTCAGTTCTAACACATATATATTCAGTTCTTACACATATATATTCAGTTCTTACACATATATATTCAGTTCTTACACATATATATTCAGTTCTTACACATATATATTCAGTTCTTAGACATATATATTCAGTTCTTACACATATATATTCAGTTCTTACACATATATATTCAGTTCTTACATATATATTCACTTCTTACGCATATATATTCAGTTCTTACGCATATATGTTCAGTTCTTATGTATATATTCAGTTCTTACGCATATATATTCAGTTCTAACGAATATATATTCAGTTCTTAAGCATATATATTCAGTTTTAACACATATATATTTAGTTCTTACGCATATATTTTCAGCTCTGATGCATATATATTCAGTTCTTACGCATATATATTCAGTTCTTACGCATATATATTCAGTTCTTACGCATATATATTCAGTTATTATGCATATATATTCAATTCTTACGCATATATATTCAGTTCTTACACATATATATTCAGTTCTTACACTTATATATTCAGTTCTTACGCATATATATTCAGTTCTTACACATATATATTCACTTCTTACAAATATATATTCACTTCTTACACATATATATTCACTTCTTACGCATATATATTCAGTTCTTACGCATATATATTCTGTTCTTATGCATATATATATTCAGTTCTTACACATATATATTCAGTTCTTTAGCTTATATATTCAGTTCTGACGAGTATATATTCAGTTCTTACGCATATATATTCAGTTCTTACACATATATATTCAGTTCTTACGCATATATATTCAGTTCTTACACATATATATTCAGTTCTTACACATATATATTCTCTTCATACGCAAATATATTCAGTTCTTACGCATATATATTTAGTTCTTACACATATATATTCAGTTCTTACGCATATATATTCAGTTCTTACACATATATATTCAGTTCTTACACATATATATTCAGTTCTTACACATATATATTCAGTTCTTACACATATATATTCAGTTCTTACGCATATATATTCAGTTCTTACGCATATATATTCACTTCTTACGCATATATATTCAGTTCTTACGCATATATGTTCAGTTCTTACACATATATATTCAGTTCTTACACATATATATTCAGTTCTTACACATATTTTCACTATTTACGCATATATATAGTTCTTACGCATATATGTTCAGTTCTTATGCATATATATTCAGTTCTTACACATATATATTCAGTTCTACGCATATATATTCAGGTCTTACACATATATATTCAGTTCTAACACATATATATTCAGTTCTTACACATATATATTCAGTTCTTACATATATATATTCAGTTCTTACACATATATATTCAGTTCTTACACATATATATTCAGTTCTTAGACATATATATTCAGTTCTTACACATATATATTCAGTTCTTACACATATATATTCAGTTCTTACACATATATTCACTTCTTACGCATATATATATAGTTCTTACGCATATATGTTCAGCTCTTAGGCATATATATTCAGTTCTTACACATATATATTCAGTTCTTACTCATATATATTGAGTTCTTACACATATATATTCAGTTCTTATGCATATATATTCAGTTCTTACGCATATATATTCAGTTCTTAGGCATATATATTCAGTTCTTACACATATATATTCAGTTCTTACACATATATATTCAGTTCTTACACTTTTATATTCAGTTCTTACGCATATATATTCAGTTCTTACGCATATATATTCAGTTCTTACACATATATATTAAGTTCTTACGCATATATATTCAGTTCTTATGCATATATATTCAGTTCTTACGCATATATATTCAGTTCTTACACATATATATTCAGTTCTTACACATATATATTCAATTCTTGCATTTATATATTCAGTTCTTACGCATATATATTCAGTTCTTACACATATATATTCAGTTGTTACACATATATATTCAATTCTTACACATATATATTCACTTCTTACGCATATATATTCAGTTCTTACGCATATATGTTCAGTTCTTATGCATATATATTCAGTTCTTACACATATATATTTAGTTCTTACGCATATATATTCTGTTCTTACACATATATATTCAGTTCTTACACATATATATTCAGTTCTTACACATATATATTCAGTTCTACGCATATATATTCAGGTCTTACACATATATATTCAGTTCTAACACATATATATTCAGTTCTTACACATATATATTCAGTTCTTACACATATATATTCAGTTCTTACACATATATATTCAGTTCTTACACATATATATTCAGTTCTTAGACATATATATTCAGTTCTTACACATATATATTCAGTTCTTACACATATATATTCAGTTCTTACATATATATTCACTTCTTACGCATATATATTCAGTTCTTACGCATACACTTCTCAAAACTGCTAACTACACCGCTCACGTTTTGGGTTATATATATCGATGGGTTGAATGTTTTTCAATAAAATAAAAAGGAAATACCAATTCAATCATTTTTACATCATTTCATTTTATTTTTTTCATGGGCAATGCTAGAACTAAACCACAATAAGCAATTACAAACGACCCATGTAAACACTAAAGTCACACTTTTATGAACAAGAAATGAAAAGTGTGACTTTAGTGTTTACATGGGTCGTTTGTAATTGCTTATTGTGGTTAAGTTCTAGCATTGCCCATGAAAAAAATAAAATGAAATGATGTAAAAATGATTGAATTGGTATTTCCTTTTTATTTTATTGAAAAACATTCAACCCATCGATATATATAACCCAAAACGTAGCGGTGTAGTTAGCAGTTTTGAGAAGTGTATATGTTCAGTTCTTATGTATATATATTCTGTTCTTACGCATATATATTCAGTTCTAACGAATATATATTCAGTTCTTACGCATATATGTTCAGATCTTATGCATATATATTCAGTTCTTACACATATATATTTAGTTCTTACGCATATATATTCAGTTCTTACACATATATATTCAGTTCTTACACATATATATTCAGTTCTTACACATATATATTCAGTTCTACGCATATATATTCAGGTCTTACACATATATATTCAGTTCTAACACATATATATTCAGTTCTTACACATATATATTCAGTTCTTACACATATATATTCAGTTCTTACACATATATATTCAGTTCTTACACATATATATTCAGTTCTTAGACATATATATTCAGTTCTTACACATATATATTCAGTTCTTACACATATATATTCAGTTCTTACATATATATTCACTTCTTACGCATATATATTCAGTTCTTACGCATATATGCTCAGTTCTTATGTATATATTCAGTTCTTACGCATATATATTCAGTTCTAACGAATATATATTCAGTTCTTAAGCATATATATTCAGTTCTAACACATATATATTTAGTTCTTACGCATATATATTCTGCTCTTATGCATATATATTCAGTTCTTACGCATATATATTCAGTTCTTACGCATATATATTCAGTTCTTACGCATATATATTCAGTTATTATGCATATATATTCAATTCTTACGCATATATATTCAGTTCTTACACATATATATTCAGTTCTTACACTTATATATTCAGTTCTTACGCATATATATTCAGTTCTTACACATATATATTCACTTCTTACAAATATATATTCACTTCTTACACATATATATTCACTTCTTACGCATATATATTCAGTTCTTACGCATATATATTCTGTTCTTATGCATATATATATTCAGTTCTTACACATATATATTCAGTTCTTACACTTATATATTTAGTTCTGACGCGTATATATTCAGTTCTTACGCATATATATTCAGTTCTTACACATATATATTCAGTTCTTACACATATATATTCAGTTCTTACGCATATATATTCAGTTCTTACACATATATATTCAGTTCTTACGCATATATATTCAGTTCTTACGCATATATATTCAGTTCTTACACATATATATTCAGTTGTTACACATATATATTCAGTTGTTACACATATATTCAGTTCTTACGCATATATATTCAGTTCTTACACATATATATTCAGTTCTTACGCATATATATTCAGTTCTTATGCATATATATTTAGTTCTTACGCATATATATTCAGTTCTTACACATATATATTCAGTTCTTACACATATATATTCAATTCTTACATTTATATATTCAGTTCTTACGCATATATATTAAGTTCTTACGCATATATGTTCAGTTCTTACACATATATATTCAGTTCTTACACAAATATATTCAGTTCTTACACATATATTCACTTCTTACGCATATATATATAGTTCTTACGCATATATGTTCAGTTCTTACACATATATATTCAGTTCTTACACATATATATTCAGTTCTTACACATATATATTCAGTTCTTACACATATATATTCAGTTCTTAGACATATATATTCAGTTCTTACACATATATATTCAGTTCTTACACATATATATTCAGTTCTTACATATGAGCCGTTCTCCAGGAAAACCGGGCTTAATGACACAATTTTCGATTTTTACTTTTTTGTTTTTTCTGACAGTATATACTTTCAAAATCACAAAATCGAAAACCGTTTGAAATTGTGATACATACTTTTAATTTTATAGCGTTTCTAAAACAAGCGACGAGAGGTAAAATATTCACGACGTTCAAATCATGACGTTATTATTATGACGTTCTAATTACGTTACTTTGTGTCTCGTAACTTTTGTCAAGCGCAGATTAGTTTAGATTGTTTATATTTGAGTAACAGTTATACACATAAACAAAACAACACAAGAAACTAAACCATGTATCAAAGAAACATTTTATGTGCAATATCGCATGATTCCACTAGATATATTATGTCAGCTAGAATTAGTATGACGAATTTACAATATATTGCTACAATTATCAATGCTAATTTCAATATACTGAGTATACATGGAACTTGTAATTATTTCAATTACGAGTTTAAATAAAACTTTAATACTATATAATACTAAGCATAACGTTGTCAAAATAGTATATTGATGACAGTCTACGGTCGACCAGCAGGTGCTGGGCACGTAATGTCCTGACAATTTGGTCTGACAAATGGCCGAACAATCTTGTGCAGGTACTCCTGACGCTCTCTACTTAATCCATGGGCGGCGATGATACTTGGAGATGCGTCTGCTGGAAATACAAAGCCATTTGTACGCAGAATGTTTACAGAGGTTTCGCCTGCGTCGCTGCTTTTCTTTAACGTAACGAGTCCTGGTTCAGCAGCCGACATCTTGAAGTACTGGTACTGTCTGTGAATAAAAACAACCATTGACAGTTTATTTATTATTAACGCAAGTGTTTTCATATTAAGTAGGTAACAATGAAATATTGTTATAAGACGTCAGAGTAAACATGCATTCATTTTCAGGTGCGGATTCAGGATTTTGCCGTAGAGGGGCATAACTTTTTCAAAACCGTTTGACAAGCAAAAAAACTAAACCGTTCTCAGCTAGTTATAACGTATATTTATATTATTTTTTTTTCCGAGCATTTTAGACGTAATAATTAAACAATAAGTCATTGTCAAATTAATTAAACATTATAACTTTTAGGCGAGAGTAGGACTTTACAGGGCTGGCTTAATTATACATTTTAATATTTTAGGGGTAGGTGGACGGGTTCTCTGCCACCCCATCCCGCTAAATCCACATTTCATTTCAACAACAGTTTTTCATGGGAGAGTTCATAATATAAAATGTTAATAACGATACATTTACCTTATTCCACGCAACGGTTTGAAGATAGCCCCAAGGAACGATTTCCAATCGCGCCATTGCCATGCCGGGTACCGGACAGCTTCATTTGTGGAGGACGACTTGTCGACGACTTCCTGTAGTTGATCTACAGTGTCACAGTCTGTGCGACGGTATAATTTCTTCAGGGAAGCGAAGCCACTATCGACCAGACAACGTGCATGCCCCGGTACCTGCATCATGTACTCAATACGTTGGTGTTTGCCCGTCATAACCCGCCACATAAAATAGCCAATGACATACTGGTTCTTATTTTGCCCTGTAATAAATCATTTACGTTTATGATCAGGCACTGTGAACATATATTTATAATTATATACTGACTTTGTATACATAATCTGCTTTTGTTGTTAAATTTACATATTTGTTTTGTTATTAAATGTGCGTCTCTATCAAAACATGTAAACATGAATGCGTGTCTTTGTGTTTCATGTTGTTTTGTAACACACTCATCTTGTTTTATAACACACCATGTGGGTTATAAATGGTAGAGTAGGATATGATAGCGTTTGTGTATAATCCAAGTAACTGGCAATCTTGAGAGATTAACTGCGATCAAAAGTCGGAACCTCATACCAGTCGGCCACGGAGGACCCTTTCAATTGATTTATTTTTGTAGTAAAGTTTGTTAATTTACACATGCGTTCGTACTTCCCGTCGAATGGTGTTTCAACATACATTGAATTATAATACAATCTGGATTTCGCACTAAAAATTCATAACTTTGGGGGTAACATGTTACTTACCTGGACAATTGTCAGCATGTACAGTGCAGGTAGTCTCGTCAGCGCCGTGTGTCTGTAACGCCCAATCAATCATGGAGATGACAGAATTAGGCCCATGCGTTGATGTTCCGTCTTTTCCTATTGTTTCATGTTCGTCTATGAGGAAGTTGAGTTGTTTTGGAACTCCGTCTATTCTGAATCCAAATATTTGAACTTTCCTAAGTGTTGTAAAATATAACGGTCCCATCTGCCTGGCGTGGTGTGGAATGCATACATTCTGACTAAAATCGAAGGTGTAATGTACATACTTATCTACCTCATTCATGTTACGATATGATTCCTTTGCAAGTTTTAAACAGGAGTTATATGTATCTCTCTCCTTTTGAGCATTTAGTATGTGATCTTTCATTCTGGTTGTCGACTCTAACTTTTCTTCTTTAGTGACTGAATCCATGATCGCCTTTCTCATTTTTTCACAGGTGGCGCACACGTCTTCTCTTGGTGTTGCAATCTTGATGTGCGATAAGCAGGTAGTCCAAATATTACAGAATGTAGAATATTTGACAGAGCGACATTCGGGCTGAGATTCTAAACAGCAGACAACGTATTTCTCATGGATACTTTTTTTTGTCGTTTCACAAGTTAAATATACTGGAGGAACATTGTCGCGTCCTCTTGGAGCTGCTGGCTGTGGCATTCCAAATTCATCTGAAAAATTTGATATGAACTGCACGACAGTTTTAATATCATTAAAGTGTAGTGCTTTCGCTGGCATTTTCCCTGTATTTGCATGACTTCTTGGAACGGCGCCATGTTCATGTACGTGTGTCATAATGTTTTGGAGACAGTGCTTTCCAACGTCAAACACTAACATGAATGTTTTTTTGCATATCTGTCTCCCATGAAATAAGAAATTATGTCTAATTCTCTGACGTTTCTTGCCTCTCTTCGTTTTCTCCTGATCAGAACAACCTACCAACGTTGCCATTATATACATCTCCTTATCAGACTTCTCCATTTCTCTAATATCTAACACATGTTTGTATATGTCAACAGCATCAATCATTGTATGGCAGTTGTTACTGCAACCACACCCCGCCGTTTTAAACTGTTTTATCTTTAAAGCATCCGGGTCATTATCTGGCAAAGTGAATGCTTCACTCTGGTCGTCGTCGTCTTCCCTTGTTCTATTAGTAGCAACGATGCCAGGATCTACCGGATGTTCTTCCACTGCTTCCTCTATATAGCGCATCGCACGATCGCTTAAATTAGGTGTAACTGGCTCATCATCCTCATCGTTTTCTTCAATATCGTCATCGTCATCTTCCTCAGTATCAACAATCTGTGATGCATAGGGTGTGGAGTTGGGTGATCGTCCGAAATGTTCAGAGAACAAACTCTCCAGCTCCTAAAAAGAAAACATAGTTGTTTAAAATTGTTATCATTTTAAAGCAAAATTTTATATTTACAGGTTTTACAGAACGTGGCATCATATTGCTTCTGTCATCAACGGGTGTGAGGGGGAGGGGGAGGTAGGACCGTGGAAGCGGGGCATACAAATACATTTCATATCTAAGCGTGTGTACGCTGGCTCCGCACCCAAACTCCATGCACATAATTAAACTCAGACTCAGAATCGGTGTGACAGCGACCGCCTATAGTAAGAAGTATCGAACCTTTGGTGTACCACAATACTAAACAAAAACGTGGCATTAACCTCTTCCAACACGGCTATCTTTAATTTGTATTAATTTAAAAATAATTATTCTTATTATGTTATTATGTACATGTAGGGTACTTGATTAATACCAAAACAAAAGAAAAAAAATCGGAAATGGATAATCTATACGGTATATTTCAATTGGTAAATATATCTATATTTTACATCAGTTTTAATTTAATGTGGATGGAATAATTACAATGAGCAAATGTATCCGACCACATGTGTAAGCAATTTGTACGTGTCGAAAGCATAGGCAAACTAGTATAAGGTTTAAATTTAAAATAAACTAGCAATGATGGAATGTTAACCTAGACATATAAAAAATAAATAAAACAAAATAATGTGAAAATAAAAAATGAATACGGGATTTGAACTCGCAATAGCGAGTTTGGAAGGCAAACGTGTTAACCACTACACTACGCAGTCCACTTAAAACTTCATATTGACTTTTACCTATTTATCATATGTAAACGGCATTCGCAAACAATAACGACGTCATGCCTTGTTTTTTTTCCATTTTGTTTTCGCCTTCCATTTATGAACCTTCCATTTATGAATATTAAATGGAGAGGGCTGATGCTTATTAATTACAAATTAACTATACGATACATTGAGGTGGACGTGGGTCGCGGCCTGTCGGCGAGTGGGTGGGGGTTATCATAAATTATCCATGGTAGGAGATGGTGGCAATTCCGATTTTATTCTAGTTGGTTTGCATTTGATCATTCTTAGCATACGCAATAATATAACAGAACGATTTCACGGAGCTTGGTCTGATAACATGTCGGAAAAGCAAGACTCGAAGTCGGAATGATATCGCTAAAATTTACGTAAATTTATTATCATTAAAATAAGTCTAGAATAAATAAATAACTTACCTCTAAATCACTATCCATTGAAACACACTATTATTATTAACCACTTGTTTTACATCTAAACCATATCCATGAAAATGTATTTCAACAAAGATCTGGATCACTTCCTGAAAGTAAACCACGCTGCACGCATGATGAAACTGAAAGCATGACGTACATTTTATGACGTCAAACTTAAACTGGATTTCCCAGATAACGTCATCGATGTCATTAAGCCCGGTTTTCCTGGAGAACGGCTCATATATATTCACTTCTTACGCATATATATTCAGTTCTTACGCATATATGCTCAGTTCTTATGTATATATTCAGTTCTTACGCATATATATTCAGTTCTAACGAATATATATTCAGTTCTTAAGCATATATATTCAGTTCTAACACATATATATTTAGTTCTTACGCATATATATTCTGCTCTTATGCATATATATTCAGTTCTTACGCATATATATTCAGTTCTTACGCATATATATTCAGTTCTTACGCATATATATTCAGTTATTATGCATATATATTCAATTCTTACGCATATATATTCAGTTCTTACACATATATATTCAGTTCTTACACTTATATATTCAGTTCTTACGCATATATATTCAGTTCTTACACATATATATTCACTTCTTACAAATATATATTCACTTCTTACACATATATATTCACTTCTTACGCATATATATTCAGTTCTTACGCATATATATTCTGTTCTTATGCATATATATATTCAGTTCTTACACATATATATTCAGTTCTTACACTTATATATTTAGTTCTGACGCGTATATATTCAGTTCTTACGCATATATATTCAGTTCTTACACATATATATTCAGTTCTTACACATATATATTCAGTTCTTACGCATATATATTCAGTTCTTACACATATATATTCAGTTCTTACGCATATATATTCAGTTCTTACGCATATATATTCAGTTCTTACACATATATATTCAGTTGTTACACATATATATTCAGTTGTTACACATATATTCAGTTCTTACGCATATATATTCAGTTCTTACGCATATATATTCAGTTCTTATGCATATATATTTAGTTCTTACGCATATATATTCAGTTCTTACACATATATATTCAGTTCTTACACATATATATTCAATTCTTACATTTATATATTCAGTTCTTACGCATATATATTAAGTTCTTACGCATATATGTTCAGTTCTTACACATATATATTCAGTTCTTACACAAATATATTCAGTTCTTACACATATATTCACTTCTTACGCATATATATATAGTTCTTACGCATATATGTTCAGTTCTTAGGCATATATATTCAGTTCTTACACATATATATTCAGTTCTTACACATATATATTCAGTTCTTACACATATATATTCAGTTCTTATGCATATATATTCAGTTCTTATGCATATATATTCAGTTCTTATGCATATATATTCAGTTCTTAGGCATATATATTCAGTTCTTACACATATATATTCAGTTCTTACACATATATATTCAGTTCTTACACTTATATATTCAGTTCTTACGCATATATATTCAGTTCTTACGCATATATATTCAGTTCTTACACATATATATTCAGTTCTTACGCATATATATTCAGTTCTTATGCATATATATTCAGTTCTTACGCATATATATTCAGTTCTTACACATATATATTCAGTTCTTACACATATATATTCAATTCTTACATTTATATATTCAGTTCTTACGCATATATATTCAGTTCTTACACATATATATTCAGTTCTTACACATATATATTCAATTCTTACACATATATATTCACTTCTTACGCATATATATTCAGTTCTTACGCATATATGTTCAGTTCTTATGCATATATATTCAGTTCTTACACATATATATTCAGTTCTTACGCATATATATTCAGTTCATTCACATATATATTCAGTTCTTACACATATATATTCAGTTCTTACACATATATATTCTCTTCTTACGCATATATATTCAGTTCTTACGCATATATATTTAGTTCTTACACATATATATTCAGTTCTTACGCATATATATTCAGTTCTTACACATATATATTCAGTTCTTACGCATATATATTCAGTTCTTAAGCATATATATTCAGTTCTTACACATATATATTCAGTTCTTACACATATATATTCAGTTCTTACACATATATATTCAGTTCTTACACATATATATTCAGTTCTTACGCATATATATTCAGTTCTTACACATATATATTCACTTCTTACGCATATATATTCAGTACTTACGCATATATGTTCAGTTCTTACACATATATATTCAGTTGTTACACAGATATATTCAGTTCTTACACATATATTCACTATTTACGCATATATATATAGTTCTTACGCATATATGTTCAGTTCTTATGCATATATATTCAGTTCTTACACATATATATTCAGTTCTTACACATATATATTCAGTTCTTACACATATATATTCAGTTCTTACGCATATATATTCAGTTCTACGCATATATATTCAGGTCTTACACATATATATTCAGTTCTAACACATATATATTCAATTCTTACACATATATATTCAGTTCTTACACATATATATTCAGTTCTTACACATATATATTCAGTTCTTACACATATATATTCAGTTCTTAGACATATATATTCAGTTCTTACACATATATATTCAGTTCTTACACATATATATTCAGTTCTTACATATATATTCACTTCTTACGCATATATATTCAGTTCTTAGGCATATATATTCAGTTCTAACGAATATATATTCAGTTCTTAAGCATATATATTCAGTTCTACCACATATATATTTAGTTCTTACGCATATATATTCAGCTCTTATGCATATATATTCAGTTCTTACGCATATATATTCAGTTCTTACGCATATATATTCAGTTCTTACGCATATATATTCAGTTATTATGCATATATATTCAGTTATTATGCATATATATTCAATTCTTACGCATATATATTCAGTTCTTACACATATATATTCAGTTCTTACACTTATATATTCAGTTCTTACGCATATATATTCAGTTCTTACACATATATATTCACTTCTTACAAATATATATTCACTTCTTACACATATATATTCACTTCTTACGCATATATATTCAGTTCTTACGCATATATATTCTGTTCTTATGCATATATATATTCAGTTCTTACACATATATATTCAGTTGTTACACATATATATTCAGTTCTTACACATATATTCACTATTTACGCATATATATATAGTTCTTACGCATATATGTTCAGTTCTTATGCATATATATTCAGTTCTTACACATATATATTCAGTTCTTACACATATATATTCAGTTCTTACACATATATATTCAGTTCTTACGCATATATCTTCAGTTCTACGCATATATATTCAGGTCTTACACATATATATTCAGTTCTAACACATATATATTCAGTTCTTACACATATATATTCAGTTCTTACACATATATATTCAGTTCTTACACATATATATTCAGTTCTTACACATATATATTCAGTTCTTACATATATATTCACTTCTTACGCATATATATTCAGTTCTTACGCATATATGTTCAGTTCTTATGTATATATATTCAGTTCTTACGCATATATATTCAGTTCTAACGAATATATATTCAGTTCTAACGAATATATATTCAGTTCTTAAGCATATATATTCAGTTCTAACACATATATATTTAGTTCTTACGCATATATATTCAGCTATTATGCATATATATTCAGTTCTTACGCATATATATTCAGTTCTTACGCATATATATTCAGTTCTTACGCATATATATTCAGTTATTATGCATATATATTCAATTCTTACGCATATATATTCAGTTCTTACACATATATATTCAGTTCTTACACTTATATATTCAGTTCTTACGCATATATATTCAGTTCTTACACATATATATTCACTTCTTACAAATATATATTCACTTCTTACACATATATATTCACTTGTTACGCATATATATTCAGTTCTTACGCATATATATTCTGTTCTTATGCATATATATATTCAGTTCTTACACATATATTCAGTTCTTACACTTATATATTCAGTTCTTACGCGTATATATTCAGTTCTTACGCATATATATTCAGTTCTTACGCATATATATTCAGTTATTATGCATATATATTCAATTCTTACGCATATATATTCAGTTCTTACACATATATATTCAGTTCTTACACTTATATATTCAGTTCTTACGCATATATATTCAGTTCTTACACATATATATTCACTTCTTACAAATATATATTCACTTCTTACACATATATATTCACTTGTTACGCATATATATTCAGTTCTTACGCATATATATTCTGTTCTTATGCATATATATATTCAGTTCTTACACATATATTCAGTTCTTACACTTATATATTCAGTTCTTACGCGTATATATTCAGTTCTTAAGCATATATATTCAGTTCTTACACATATATATTTAGTTCTTACACATATATATTCAGTTCTTACGCATATATATTCAGTTCTTACACTTATATATTCACGTCTTACGCATATATATTCAGTTCTTACGCATATATGTTCAGTTCTTACACATATATATTCAGTTGTTACACATATATATTCAGTTCTTACACATATATTCAGTTCTTACGCATATATATTCAGTTCTTACACATATATATTCAGTTCTTACGCATATATATTCAGTTCTTATGCATATATATTTAGTTCTTACGCATATATATTCAGTTCTTACACATATATATTCAGTTCTTACACATATATATTCAATTCTTACATTTATATATTCAGTTCTTACGCATATATATTAAGTTCTTACACATATATATTCAGTACTTACACATATATATTCAGTTCTTACACATATATTCACTTTTTACGCATATATATTCAGTTCTTACGCATATGTTCAGTTCTTATGCATATATATTAGGTTCTTACACATATATATTCTGTTCCTATGCATATATATTCAGTTCTTACACATATATATTCAGTTCTTACACATATATAATCACTTCTTACGCATATATATTCAGTTCTTTCGCATATATGTTCAGTTCTTACACATATATATTCAGTTGTTACACATATATATTCAGTTCTTACACATATATTCACTTCTTACGCATATATATATAGTTCTTACGCATATATGTTCAGCTCTTAGGCATATATATTCAGTTCTTACACATGTATTCAGTTCTTACACATATATATTCAGTTCTTACACATATATATTGAGTTTTTACACATATATATTCAGTTCTTATGCATATATATTCAGTTCTTACGCATATATATTCAGTTCTTAGGCATATATATTCAGTTCCTACACATATATATTCAGTTCTTACACATATATATTCAGTTCTTACACTTATATATTCAGTTCTTACGCATATATATTCAGTTCTTACGCTTATATATTCAGTTCTTACACATATATATTAAGTTCTTACGCATATATATTCAGTTCTTATGCATATATATTCAGTTCTTACGCATATATATTCAGTTCTTACACATATATATTCAGTTCTTACACATATATATTCAATTCTTACATTTATATATTCAGTTCTTACGCATATATATTCAGTTCTTACACATATATATTCAGTTGTTACACATATATATTCAATTCTTACACATATATATTCACTTCTTACGCATATATATTCAGTTCTTACGCATATATGTTCAGTTCTTATGCATATATATTCAGTTCTTACACATATATATTTAGTTCTTACGCATATATATTCAGTTCTTACACATATATATTCAGTTCTTACACATATATATTCAGTTCTTACACATATATATTCAGTTCTAACGCATATATATTCAGTTCTTATGCATATATATTCAGTTCTTACGCATATATATTCAGTTCTTAAAAATATATATTCAGTTCTTACACATATATATTCAGTTCTTACACATATATATTCAGTTCTTACACATATATTCACTTCTTACGCATATATATTCAGTTCTTACACATATATATTCAGTTCTTACACATATATATTCAATTCTTACATTTATATATTCAGTTCTTACGCATATATATTCAGTTCTTACACATATATATTCACTTCTTACGCATATATATTCAGTTCTTACGCATATATGTTCAGTTATTATACATATATTCAGTTGTTACACATATATATTCAGTTCTTACGCATATTGTTCAGTTCTTACACATATATATTCAGTTCTTACACATATATATTCAGTTCTTACACATATATATTCACTTCTTACGCATATATATTCAGTTCTTACGCATATATATTTAGTTCTTACACATATATATTCAGTTCGTACGCATATATATTCAGTTCTTACACATATATATTCAGTTCTTACGCATATATATTCAGTTCTTAAGCATATATATTCAGTTCTTACACATATATATTCACTTCTTACGCATATATATTCAGTTCTTACACATATATTCACTTCTTACGCATATATATATAGTTCTTACGCATATATGTTCAGTTCTTAGGCATATATATTCAGTTCTTACACATATATATTCAGTTCTTACACATATATATTCAGTTCTTACACATATATATTCAGTTCTTACACATATATTCAGTTCTTATGCATATATATTCAGTTCTTATGCATATATATTCAGTTCTTACGCATATATATTCAGTTCTTACGCATATATACTCAGTTCTTACACATATATATTCAGTTCTTACACATATATATTCAGTTCTTACACTTATATATTCAGTTCTTACGCATATATATTCAGTTCTTACGCATATATTCAGTTCTTACACATATATATTCAGTTCTTACGCATATATATTCAGTTCTTATGCATATATATTCAGTTCTTACGCATATATATTCTGTTCTTACACATATATATTCAGTTCTTACACATATATATTCAATTCTTACATTTATATATTCAGTTATTACGCATATATATTCAGTTCTTACACATATATATTCAGTTCTTACGCATATATATTCAGTTCTTACACATATATATTCAGTTCTTACACATATATATTCAGTTCTTACGCATATATATTCAGTTCTTACACATATATATTCTGTTCTTACGCATATATATTCAGTTCTTACACATATATATTCAGTTCTTACACTTATATATTCATTTCTTACGCATATATATTCAGTTCTTACGCATATATATTCAGTTCTTACACATATATATTCAGTTCTTACGCATATATATTCAGTTCTTATGCATATATATTCAGTACTTACGCATATATATTCAGTTCTTTCACATATATATTCAGTTCTTACACATATATATTCAATTCTTACATTTATATATTCAGTTCTTACGCATATATATTAAGTTCTTACACATATATATTCAGTTCTTACGCATATATATTCAGTTAAAACGCATATATGTTCAGTTATTGTGCATATATATTAGGTTCTTACACATATATATTCAGTTCTTATGCATATATATTCACTTCTTACACATATATATTCAGTTCTTACACATATATATTCACTTCTTACGCATATATATTCAGTTCTTACGCATATATATATAGTTCTTACGCATATATGTTCAGTTCTTAGGCATATATATTCAGTTCTTACACATATATATTCAGTTCTTATACATATATATTCAGTTCTTACACATATATATTCAGTTCTTATGCATATATATTCAGTTCTTATGCATATATATTCAGTTCTTACGCATATATATTCAGTTCTTACGCATATATATTCAGTTCTTACGCATATATATTCAGTTCTTACACATATATATTCAGTTCTTACACTTATATATTCAGTTCTTACGCATATATATTCAGTTCTTACGCATATATATTCAATTCTTACACATATATATTCAGTTCTTACGCATATATATTCAGTTCTTATGCATATATATTCAGTTCTTACGCATATATATTCAGTTCTTACACATATATATTCAGTTCTTAAACATATATATTCAATTCTTACATTTATATATTCAGTTCTTACGCATATATATTCAGTTCTTACACATATATATTCAGTTCTTACACATATATATTCTCTTCTTACGCATATATATTCAGTTCTTACGCATATATGTTCAGTTATTATGCATATATATTCAGTTCTTACGCATATATATTCAGTTCTTACGCATATATGTTCAGTTCTTACACATATATATTCAGTTGTTACACATATTATATTCAGTTCTTACACATATATTCACTTCTTACGCATATATATATAGTTCTTACGCATATATGTTCAGTTCTTAGGCATATATATTCAGTTCTTACACATATATATTCAGTTCTTACACATATATATTCAGTTCTTACACATATATATTCAGTTCTTACACATATATTCAGTTCTTATGCATATATATTCAGTTCTTATGCATATATATTCAGTTCTTACGCATATATATTCAGTTCTTACGCATATATACTCAGTTCTTACACATATATATTCAGTTCTCACACATATATATTCAGTTCTTACACTTATATATTCAGTTCTTACGCATATATATTCAGTTCTTACGCATATATATTCAGTTCTTATACATATATATTCAGTTCTTACGCATATATATTCAGTTCTTATGCATATATATTCAGTTCTTACGCATATATATTCAGTTCTTACACATATATATTCAGTTCTTACACATATATATTCAATTCTTACATTTATATATTCAGTTATTACGCATATATATTCAGTTCTTACACATATATATTCAGTTCTTACACATATATATTCAATTCTTAAACATATATATTCACTTCTTACGCATATATATTCATTTCTTACGCATATATGTTCAGTTATTATGCATATATATTCAGTTCTTACGCATATATATTCAGTTCTTACACATATATATTCAGTTCTTACACATATATATTCAGTTCTTACACATATATATTCACTTCTTACGCATATATATTCAGTTCTTACGCATATATATTTAGTTCTTACACATATATATTCAGTTCTTACGCATATATATTCAGTTCTTACACATATATATTCAGTTCTTACATTTATATATTCAGTTCTTACGCATATATATTCAGTTCTTAAGCATATATATTCACTTCTTACGCATATATATTCAGTTCTTACACATATATATTCAGTTCTTACACATATATATTCAGTTCTTACATATATTCACTTCTTACGCATATATATTCAGTTCTTATGCATATATATTCAGTTCTTACGCATATATATTCAGTTCTTACACATATATATTCAGTTCTTACACATATATATTCAATTCTTACATTTATATATTCAGTTATTACGCATATATATTCAGTTCTTACACATATATATTCAGTTCTTATGCTTATATATTCAGTTATTACACATATATATTCAGTTCTTACTCATATATATTCAGTTCTTACACTTATATATTCAGTTCTTACACTTATTCACTTCTTACGCATATATATTCAGTTCTTATGCATATATATTCAGTTCTTACGCATATATATTCAGTTATTACACATATATATTCAGTTCTTACACATATATATTCAATTCTTACATTTATATATTCAGTTCTTACGCATATATATTCAGTTCTTACACATATATATTCAGTTCTTACGCATATATATTCTGTTCTTACGCATGTATATTCAGCTATTATGCATATATATTCAGTTCTTACGCACATATATTCAGTTCTTACACATATATATTCAGTTCTTACACTTATATATTCAGTTCTTACGCATATATATTCAGTTCTTACACATATATATTCACTTCTTACACATATATATTCAGTTCTTACACATATATATTCACTTCTTACGCATATATATTCAGTTCTTACGCATATATGTTCTGTTCTTATGCATATATATTCAGTTCTTACACATATATATTCAGTTGTTACGCATATATATTCAGTTATTACGCATATTGTTCAGTTCTTATGCATATATATTCAGTTCTTACACATATATATTCAGTTCTTACGCATATATATTCAGTTCTTACGCATATATATTCAGGTCTTACACATATATATTGAGTTCTTACACATATATATTCAGTTCTTACACATATATATTTAGTACTTACGCTTATATATTCAGTTCTTACACATATATATTCACTTCTTACGCATATATATTCAGTTCTTACACATATATATTCAGTTCTTACACATATATATTCAGTTCTTACATATATTCACTTCTTACGCATATATATTCAGTTCTTATGCATATATATTCAGTTCTTACGCATATATATTCAGTTCTTACACATATATATTCAGTTCTTACACATATATATTCAGTTCTTACACATATATATTTAGTACTTACGCTTATATATTCAGTTCTTACACATATATATTCACTTCTTACGCATATATATTCAGTTCTTACACATATATATTCAGTTCTTACACATATATATTCAGTTCTTTCATATATTCACTTCTTACGCATATATATTCAGTTCTTATGCATATATATTCAGTTCTTACGCATATATATTCAGTTCTTACACATATATATTCAATTCTTACATTTATATATTCAGTTATTACGCATATATATTCAGTTCTTACACATATATATTCAGTTCTTACACTTATATATTCAGTTCTTATGCTTATATATTCAGTTCTTACACATATATATTCAGTTCTTACTCATATATATTCAGTTCTTACACATATATATTCAGTTCTTACACTTATATATTCAGTTCTTACACTTATGTATTCAGTTCTTACGCATATATATTCAGTTCTTACACATATATATTCAGTTCTTACGCATATATATTCTGTTCTTACGCATGTATATTCAGCTATTATGCATATATATTCAGTTCTTACGCACATATATTCAGTTCTTACACATATATATTCAGTTCTTACACTTATATATTCAGTTCTTACGCATATATATTCAGTTCTTACACATATATATTCACTTCTTACACATATATATTCAGTTCTTACACATATATATTCACTTCTTACGCATATATATTCAGTTCTTACGCATATATGTTCTGTTCTTATGCATATATATTCAGTTCTTACACATATATATTCAGTTCTTACGCATATATATTCAGTTCTTATACATATATATTCAGTTCTTACGCATATATATTCAGTTCTTATGCATATATATTCAGTTCTTACGCATATATATTCAGTTCTTACACATATATATTCAGTTCTTACACATATATATTCAATTCTTACATTTATATATTCAGTTATTACGCATATATATTCAGTTCTTACACATATATATTCAGTTCTTACACATATATATTCAATTCTTAAACATATATATTCACTTCTTACGCATATATATTCATTTCTTACGCATATATGTTCAGTTATTATGCTTATATATTCAGTTCTTACGCATATATATTCAGTTCTTACACATATATATTCAGTTCTTACACATATATATTCAGTTCTTACACATATATATTCACTTCTTACGCATATATATTCAGTTCTTACGCATATATATTTAGTTCTTACACATATATATTCAGTTCTTACGCATATATATTCAGTTCTTACACATATATATTCAGTTCTTACATTTATATATTCAGTTCTTACGCATATATATTCAGTTCTTAAGCATATATATTCACTTCTTACGCATATATATTCAGTTCTTACACATATATATTCAGATCTTACACATATATATTCAGTTCTTACATATATTCACTTCTTACGCATATATATTCAGTTTTTATGCATATATATTCAGTTCTTACGCATATATATTCAGTTCTTACACATATATATTCAGTTCTTACACATATATATTCAATTCTTACATTTATATATTCAGTTATTACGCATATATATTCAGTTCTTACACATATATATTCAGTTCTTATGCTTATATATTCAGTTATTACACATATATATTCAGTTCTTACTCATATATATTCAGTTCTTACACTTATATATTCAGTTCTTACACTTATTCACTTCTTACGCATATATATTCAGTTCTTATGCATATATATTCAGTTCTTACGCATATATATTCAGTTATTACACATATATATTCAGTTCTTACACATATATATTCAATTCTTACATTTATATATTCAGTTCTTACGCATATATATTCAGTTCTTACACATATATATTCAGTTCTTACGCATATATATTCTGTTCTTACGCATGTATATTCAGCTATTATGCATATATATTCAGTTCTTACGCACATATATTCAGTTCTTACACATATATATTCAGTTCTTACACTTATATATTCAGTTCTTACGCATATATATTCAGTTCTTACACATATATATTCACTTCTTACACATATATATTCAGTTCTTACACATATATATTCACTTCTTACGCATATATATTCAGTTCTTACGCATATATGTTCTGTTCTTATGCATATATATTCAGTTCTTACACATATATATTCAGTTGTTACGCATATATATTCAGTTATTACGCATATTGTTCAGTTCTTATGCATATATATTCAGTTCTTACACATATATATTCAGTTCTTACGCATATATATTCAGTTCTTACGCATATATATTCAGGTCTTACACATATATATTGAGTTCTTACACATATATATTCAGTTCTTACACATATATATTTAGTACTTACGCTTATATATTCAGTTCTTACACATATATATTCACTTCTTACGCATATATATTCAGTTCTTACACATATATATTCAGTTCTTACACATATATATTCAGTTCTTACATATATTCACTTCTTACGCATATATATTCAGTTCTTATGCATATATATTCAGTTCTTACGCATATATATTCAGTTCTTACACATATATATTCAGTTCTTACACATATATATTCAGTTCTTACACATATATATTTAGTACTTACGCTTATATATTCAGTTCTTACACATATATATTCACTTCTTACGCATATATATTCAGTTCTTACACATATATATTCAGTTCTTACACATATATATTCAGTTCTTTCATATATTCACTTCTTACGCATATATATTCAGTTCTTATGCATATATATTCAGTTCTTACGCATATATATTCAGTTCTTACACATATATATTCAGTTCTTACACATATATATTCAATTCTTACATTTATATATTCAGTTATTACGCATATATATTCAGTTCTTACACATATATATTCAGTTCTTACACTTATATATTCAGTTCTTATGCTTATATATTCAGTTCTTACACATATATATTCAGTTCTTACTCATATATATTCAGTTCTTACACATATATATTCAGTTCTTACACTTATATATTCAGTTCTTACACTTATGTATTCAGTTCTTACGCATATATATTCAGTTCTTACACATATATATTCAGTTCTTACGCATATATATTCTGTTCTTACGCATGTATATTCAGCTATTATGCATATATATTCAGTTCTTACGCACATATATTCAGTTCTTACACATATATATTCAGTTCTTACACTTATATATTCAGTTCTTACGCATATATATTTAGTTCTTACACATATATATTCACTTCTTACACATATATATTCAGTTCTTACACATATATATTCACTTCTTACGCATATATATTCAGTTCTTACGCATATATGTTCTGTTCTTATGCATATATATTCAGTTCTTACACATATATATTCAGTTCTTATGCTTATATATTCAGTTCTTACACATATATATTCAGTTCTTACTCATATATATTCAGTTCTTACGCATATATATTCAGTTCTTACACATATATAGTCAGTTCTTACGCATATATATTTAGTTCTTACACATATATATTCAGTGCTTACGCATATATATTCAGTACTTACACATATATATTCAGTTGTTACGCATATATATTCAGTTCTTACGCATATATGTTCAGTTCTTATGTATATATATTCAGTTCTAACACATATATATTCAGTTCTTACGCATATATATTCAGTTCTTACACATATATATTCAGTTCTTACACTTATATATTCAGTTCTTACGCATATATATTCAGTTCTTACGCATGTATTTTCAGTTCTTACACATATATATTCAGTTCTTACGTATATATATTTAGTTCTTACACATATATATTCAGTTCTTACGCATATATATTCAGTTCTTACACATATATATTCAGTTCTTACGCATATATATTCAGTTCTTAAGCGTATATATTCAGTTCTTACACATATATATTCAGTTCTTACACATATATATTCAGTTCTTACACATATATATTCAGTTCTTACACATATATATTCAGTTCTTATGCATATATATTCAGTATTTACGCATATATATTCAGTTCTTATGCATATATGTTCAGTTCTTATGTGCATATATATTCAGTTCTGACACATATATAGTCAGTTCTTACGCATATATATTCAGTTCTTACGCATATATATTCAGGTCTTACACATATATATTCAGTTCTTACACATATATATTCAGTTCTTACACATATATATTCATTTCTTACACATATATATTCACTTCTTACGCATATATATTCAGTTCTTAAACATATATATTCAGTTCTTACACATATATATTCAGTTCTTACACATATATATTCAGTTCTTACACATATATATTCACTTCTTACATATATATTCACTTCTTACGCATATATATTCAGTTCTAACGCATATATGTTCAGTTCTTATGTATATATATTCAGTTCTTACGCATATATATTCAGTTCTTACACATATATATTCACTTCTTACGCTTATATATTCAATTCTTACGCATATATGTTCAGTTCTTATGTTTATATATTCGGTTCTTACGCATATATATTCAGTTCTAACGAATATATATTCAGTTCTTACGCATATATATTCAGTTCTAACACATATATATTTAGTTCTTACGCATATATATTTAGCTCTTATGTATATATATTGACTTCTTACGCATATATATTCAGTTCTTACGCATATATATTCAGTTCTTACGCATATATATTCTATTATTATGCATATATATTCAGTTCTTACGCATATATATTCAGTTCATACACATATATATTCAGTTCTTAAACTTATATATTCAGTTCTAACGCATATATATTCAGTTCTTACACATATATATTCACTTCTTACACATACATATTCACTTCTTACGCTTATATATTCAATTCTTACGCCTATATGTTCAGTTCTTATGTATATATATTCAGTTCTTACGCATATATATTCAGTTCTTACACATATATATTCAGTTCTTACGCATATATATTCAGTACTTACACATATATATTCAGTTCTTACGCATATATATTCAGTTATTACGCATATATGTTCAGTTCTTATGTATATATATTCAGTTCTAACACATATATATTCAGTTCTTACGCATATATATTCAGTTCTTACACATATATATTCAGTTCTTACACTTATATATTCAGTTCTTACGCATATATATTCAGTTCTTACGCATGTATTTTCAGTTCTTACACATATATATTCAGTTCTTACGTATATATATTTAGTTCTTACACATATATATTCAGTTCTTACGCATATATATTCAGTTCTTACACATATATATTCAGTTCTTACACATATATATTCAGTTCTTACGCATATATATTCAGTTCTTACGCATATATATTCAGTTCTTACGCATATATATTCAGTTCTTACGCATATATATTCAGTTCTTAAGCATATATATTCAGTTCTTACACATATATATTCAGTTCTTACACATATATATTCAGTTCTTGCACTTATATATTCAGTTCTAACACATATATATTCAGTTCTTATGCATATATATTCAGTTCTTACGCATATATATTCAGTTCTTACGCATATATGTTCAGTCCTTATGCATATATATTCAGTTCTTACACATATATATTCAGTTCTTACGCATATATATTCAGTTCTTACACATATATATTTAATTCTTACACATATATATATTCAGTTCTTACGCATATATATTCAATTCTAACACATATATATTTAGTTCTTACGCATATATATTCAGCTCTTATGCATATATATCCAGTTCTTACGCATATATATTCAGTTCTTACACATATATATTCAGTTCTTACACATATATATTCAGTTTTTACACTTATATATTCAGTTCTTACACTTATATATTCAGTTCTTACGCATATATATTCAGTTCTTACACATATATATTCAGTTCTTACGCATAAATATTCTGTTCTTACGCATGTATATTCAGCTATTATGCATATATATTCAGTTCTTACGAACATATATTCAGTTCTTACACATATATATTCAGTTCTTACACTTATATATTCAGTTCTTACGCATATATATTCAGTTCTTACACATATATATTCACTTCTTACACATATATATTCACTTCTTACGCATACATATTCAGTTCTTACGCATATATGTTCTGTTCTAATGCGAATATATTCAGTTCTTACACATATATATTCAGTTCTTATGCTTATATATTCAGTTCTTACACATATATATTCAGTTCTTACACATATATATTCACTTCTTACACATATATATTCACTTCTTACGCATATATATTCAGTTCTTACGCATATATGTTCAGTTCTTATGTATATATATTCAGTTCTAAAACATATATATTCAGTTCTTACACATATATATTCAGTTCTTACACATATATATTCAGTTCTTACACATATATATTCAGTTCTTACATATATATTCACTTCTTACGCATATATATTCAGTTCTTAAACATATATATTCAGTTCTTACACATATATATTCAGTTCTTACACATATATATTACACATATATATTCAGTTCTTACCACATATATATTCAGTTCTTACATATATATTCACTTCTTCGGCATATATATTCAGTTCTTACGCATATATGTTCAGTTCTTATGTATATGTATATATATTCAGTTCTTACGCATATATATTCAGTTCTTACACATATATATTCACTTCTTACGCTTATATATTCAGTTCTTACGCATATATGTTCAGTTCTTATGTATATATATTCGGTTCTTAAGCATATATATTCAGTTCTAACGAATATATTCAGTTCTTACGCATATATGTTCAGTTCTAACACATATATATTTAGTTCTTACGCATACATATTCAGCTCTTATGCATATATATTCAGTTCTTACGCATATATATTCAGTTCTTACGAATAAATATTCAGTTCTTACGCATATATATTCAGTTATTATGCATATATATTCAGTTCTTACGCATATATATTCATTTCTTACACATATATATTCAGTTCTTACACTTATATATTCAGTTCTGACGCATATATATTCAGTTCTTACACATATATATTCACTTCTTACACATACATATTCACTTCTTACGCTTATATATTCAATTCTTACGCATATATGTTCAGTTCTTATGTATATATATTCAGTTCTTACGCATATATATTCAGTTCTAACGAATATATATTCAGTTCTTACGCATATATATTCAGTTCTAACACATATATATTTAGTTCTTACGCATATATATTCAGCTCTTATGCATATATATTCAGTTCTTACGCATATATATTCAGTTCTTACACTTATATATTCAGTTCTTACACATATATGTTCAGTTCTTATGTATATATTTCAGTTCTTACGCATATATATTCAGTTCTTACACATATATATTCACTTCTTACGCTTATATATTCAATTCTTACGCATATATGTTCAGTTCTTATGCATATATATTCAGTTCTTACACATATATATTCAGTTCTTATGCTTATATATTCAGTTCTTACACATATATATTCAGTTCTTACTCATATATATTCAGTTCTTACACATATATATTCAGTTCTTACACTTATATATTCAGTTCTTACACGTATATATTCAGTTCTTACACATATATATTCAGTTCTTACACATATATATTCAGTTCTTACGCATATATATTCAGTTCTTACGCATGTATATTCAGCTATTATCCATATATATTCAGTTCTTACGCACATATATTCAGTTCTTAAGCATATATATTCAGTTCTTACACATATATGTTCAGTTCTTACACATATATATTCAGTTCTTACACATATATATTCAGTTCTTACACATATATATTCAGTTCTTACGCATATATATTCAGTTCTTACACATATATATTCACTTCTTACGCATATATATTCAGTACTAACACATATATGTTCAGTTCTTACACATATATATTCAGTTGTTACACATATATAATCAGTTCTTACACATATATTCACTTCTTACGCATATATATATAGTTCTTACACATATATATTCAGTTCTTATGCATATATATTCAGTTCTTACGCATATATATTCAGTTCTTACGAATATATATTCAGTTCTTACGCATATATAATCAGTTCTTACACATATATATTCAGTTCTTACACATATATATTCAGTTCTTACGCATATATATTCAGTTCTAACAAATATATATTCAGTTCTTACGCATATATATTCAGTTCTTACACATATATATTCAGTTCTTACACTTATATATTCAGTTCTTACGCATATATATTCAGTTCTTACGCATATATGTTCAGTTCTTATGCATATATATTAGGTTCTTACACATATATATTCAGTTCTTATGCATATATTTTCAGTTCTTACACATATATATTCAGTTCTTACGCATATATATTCAGTTCTTACGCATATATGTTCAGTTCTTATGCATATATATTCAGTTCTTACACATATATATTCAGTTCTTACGCATATATATTCAGTTCTTACGCATATATATTCAGATCTTACACATATATATTCAGTTCTTACACATATATATTAAGTTCTTACACATATATATTCAGTACTTACGCTTATATATTCAGTTCTTACACATATATATTCACTTCTTACGCATATATATTCAGTTCTTAAACATATATATTCAGTTCTTACACATATATATTCAGTTCTTACGCATATATATTCAGTTCTTAAACATATATATTCAGTTCTTACACATATATATTCAGTTCTTACGCATATATATTCAGTTCTAACAAATATATATTCAGTTCTTACACATATATATTCAGTTCTTACACATATATATTCAGTTCTTACACATATATATTCAGTTCTTACATATATATTCACTTCTTACGCATATATACAGTCTACACTCAGTATCTCGAATTTCAAGGGACCGGAAAAAAAGTTCGAGTTATCCGAAGTTCGAATTAAACGATTATGGCATACCTGTTGTTTTTTTTATTACCCCACCCACCGGTTTTACACGATGCATATACGTGTATATATTGCCGATATTTGCCGATGTTAATGAAATAAATGATTTCTTTCTTCATATATGTTTATGAATATGTTTATTTACAGTTATAATTCACATCCAATAGGAAGATGCAATTACATTAATTACTTTCACTTATTATCACGATCAAATTTGAGACACACTCCTCTCTGTAGCATTCTATTTTCGTTTTGTCAGTTTGTATATTCGGCCATTTCATGCTAAAGCAGTATAAGAAAACGTTTTGGTAATGAAATAAATCAGCAAAATATTTATGATTTCATAATTTATTAAAAACAGAGAAAGACATATATACAATGAAACAATGTTTTCAAAATTGTCACAAATGCATTTCTATAAATAGTCGTTTAGATTTACACAGACAGTATATCGATTATAAGAAATCATATCTAAACGAAACAATTTACAATATTAAGGTCTATAAGTCTATGTTCTTTCGGTGTTTTCACTATCTACTCTCTTACATTAAACATTCGAATTTGA
>JAWPHD010015948.1:0-52490 GCA_037043455.1 Cyrtodaria siliqua
AGAATTTATGGGTGCAGTATCACAGTTGATGTCAAAACACAAAGTAAATATCAGACGGGGCAGAACAGAAATACATAGAGACCAAGCTTTAGTGGAAAGATTTAACAGAACATTAGCTGAACGATTGTTTGGTTATCAGTATGCTAAGGAAATAGATTCACAAAAACGTAATAGAGAGTGGGTGAAGAGATTACCAGAAGTTGTTAAAGCCATAAATGCGGAGACAAAAAAGCCTCCTCCTGTTGCAACAAAAACATTAAAAGAAAATCCTATCTGTATGAATGCAAGTGTAAGATATTTATATCAACCCGGGGAACAAGAAGGTGGAAGACGCAGAGTAACTGATCCAATGTGGAGTGTAGATATTCACAAGATTAAAAGTTATATGGTGACGCAAGGTATAAGAGTTTATTATTTGAAAGCACCAGCGCCGCAGAGAGGATTTGTCAAAGAAGAATTACTTATTGTTCCTGCTGATACCCAAATTCATAAGTTTTTATAGAAACCGTGTGCATCAGTTGTAATTCCATCTTCTCGGATGTATCTTTTTGAGTAGAATGGTGACAAGGTAACTTTGTTTACTGTTATGCCGTATATTTGATGCTTTATTGATCGCATCATATTCATTTCATGAGTATATTTCTTTTTGTTGAATAGTGCATCTTTGTAGTTTTCAAAGTTAATATGTTTGGCAAGTACATATTTTTGTACACCCTTTGCTTTTTTAATAATCTGCTCATCCGCTCTCAAAATCGAATATAGCTAAGGCCTCAATCCAACATACTCAGCTATAGCAACTCCAACACATTCGTCTTTCATTTTACCCAATACTTTTTTGTTTGTATCATCATGCATTGGGTGATTTTTAGGATAATCACTTAGGTCATATTCATCTTTCATTTCAGCCATGTCTTTGTATGCATCATCTGTTTTGATGTCTACAAGCAAGCTGTCAGTATCTGTGTATAATAAAGTACAGTTATCTCTATACCTTTTTTTCAAAGTATTATAATACCAATCATACATCATATACTTTGATAAATCCAATACTGCCATTCCAACATAAATTGGTTTGTTTAATGTTAATTTTGTTTTGTTTACATGTACTGCTGATAATTCATCTGAAAATTTTATACGCCTGTTAAAGTTGGGTTTGGCTATTATTTTTCTTATCTTTTCATTTTCAGAGCCGTCAGTTTTGACTAGTTTTATATCAGTTCGCTTGCGTAGATTTTCCATTGTTTTGCCAAACACAGAGTTGTTCATAAGTTTGTAAAAATCTGTTTCAAATTTTGATTTAGCTTTTTTCCTAAGTTCTGTGTTTAAATTTATGTATGATGCCATCCATGGTTTTTCATTAAATTCTAATACTCTGTGTACTTTCTTTAGTTTCATGCCTAAAGATAAATACAGTTGCAGGTTTTTGTAATGTATCACATATTTTTCTTTGTCCCTAAGATTGGGAACTAGTTGTTCTGTATTTATCATGCCATTATTTTCTAACAGATCTGTTTGGTATTCAGACAACCATTCTTTTTTTACTGCTAATCTTTCCGGTGCAAGCGGATAGTCATTATGAAATTCATGAAGTTTTTTAGGATATTCCAAATCAACTTCAAGCATTTGTCCTTTGCCAGGTTTTGGTTTAGAAAATCTCCCACTCTTGTTTTTGATTTTCCAAACAAAGCCAGAATATGGAAGTGGCTGACTCATTGCCCATCCATAAAGATTATTTGCATCAAAATACATTAAAAAGTTGTTTTCCTCGTTAGGGTTATAATCAGCTACATGCAAATTGTTTGCTTTGGCATATCGTTTTGATACCATACTAATTCCACCACGCATACCTTTTTCTATAAATAAGTGTTTGTCAATGTCTGTCAAAAGTTCTAATTCTATTTTTGAATGTTTAAGTAAAGCATCCCAAGATAATCCAGGTGCTGTATAGTAATGTAAAGCATCAAGTTTGTATGCACTCATACATGTTTTTCTAAAAGTTTGAAACACATCTGCTAACAGAGTTACATCAGTTTTTAGATATAAATCATGATAGTCTCCAAGAGTTTTACAGTTAAACTCTTTCCATATTTGTTGAGCATATTCGTAATCTTTGGAACTTATACTTTCATCTGAAAGACTATTGTTAAACTTTTCTATAGGCGGTAATTGCGTTTCCTTAAATCTTTCCATACTGTCCATATATTCGTATGGATAAACACCTTTTCGTAAAACTAAATCTGTTTGTTCTCCAAACTGATTTTTGGTAATTTTGAAATCAGATTTGTCTGTTGCTTTAACCAATTTTTCCAGAGACGAAGCCATAAATTGGAAACTGTCTAAAAATCTAAGTTGTCCGGCACTAAATGAAATATACTTTTCAGCGTTGTTTGGAATGCATGTTATATTACCTTTCATTTTATGTATTTTTTGCATGATGAGATGACTATCATATCCTTTGAGGTTGTGGATTATAACAGGAATGATTGTTTTATTTGGTTTTATTTTCAGTTTTAGGTTGCAGTTTTTATGTGCTGCGCCTCTGTATTCACCTGTAAAATGACAGTGATCTCTTACTTTACAGTTTTTACCACATTTCCTACCTATTTCATTTTCGCATATCCAGCAGTGTGTTGCTTTTTCATAATCTATTTCATTCTGCTGTGTCATGATTAATGGTTTCGGGTGAGCAAATATATTATTGATCTTACTCTTTTCACATTCCAAATGATTTAAAAACTTTTCAACAGTATCTTCACCTCTGTAAATAACAGGTTCTTCTGTTTTACCATCATATCTGACAACTTGATATCCAAATCCACAAGCTTCGTGTACATTTGTGATTTCAGATTTCTTTCCAAATTTAGTTGATTGTAGTTTGACTATACTTTCAAAATCAGCATATATTGCATAAGGCACAGACATTTGATTTTGATGATTTTTAAATTTGATTCTTGCACCTTTTTTTGGCATTTCTATTCGGCAAGATACTCATTCATATTTATTACAAGGTGAGCAATTACCGGAATGTATACCCTGCTTTGCACCGTTAACGGTCAAACACATCTTATTGGAATGTGTAGACTTTGATCCTATGCGTCAAAGGTACTACAATGTTAATACTATGAAAGAGTTATTTGATACTGTAGATTTTAGTCTTGTTTTAGATTTCCTGAAAGAGATCAGACTATATAAATCATTGTAATGTGTTCTTATATATATTTACTTGTTTATATACCCGTTGCCGGGCATTTATTGATTTACATACATAGTTTATATTACACCTTATCATCCCTCATTTTTTTTTGATAGTTTTATCTTTATATATTTACATTAATTTTTAATTAATACTTCTTTTTTTATATTTTTTTTGCGCGCAATATGACCTGTTTATGTGTCGACGTGCCGTAAAACACCATTCATTCATTCATTCATTCTATTCGGCAAGAGTTTTTATTGATACCCTCACAGTCTTCTCTGTGTTTGGTAAGTAGATCTTCTCTTGAAAAGCCGTAAAGACAACGATCACAGAAATAAGTTTTACCGTGATATTTGTTTTGATCATAAAGTAATCTATTTACATTTTTAATCAAGCCATAGTGATCTTTTGTTGTTAATGTTTTTGGTTCTTTGGAATAATCATCAGGGTTATAGTTGTCATCTATAATTCCTTCTTCATTATTTGGATCGTCTTTGTTTTCTGATTCAATCTCAGTGTCTTCAGATATTAAGATCAAATTAATTCGTTCAATATCTTTTGGTTGTTCTGATATTTTATATGGAAAAACAGATACCTTTTTATTTTTTCCTATTATAGCATATCCATAAACGTTGATAGCAAGGTTGTTTTGTTTCTCTACTTTGGAAATTTGAGAAATTGGAGTGGGAAAATCAATACCCTCTTTCTTTAAGAACTCTGTACTAGGATAATTTGATAATCTATCAGAATTCTTTTTAGCTGGATTTAAAGCTGAATTTATTGCATGAAACAAACACTGATCATCATTGTTTTTTACATTTATAATTGCTTTTTTATCAGCTACTGCTTTGGGTAAAGAAATATATGAAGAACCTTTTAATGGTTCATACTTTGCAAAATTTAAGTAAAACGTAACACAGTGATCAATCTCCAATCCAGATGCTGTGTTTGTAAATCTTTCAAGACTCTCTTGTATATAAGCAGATGATTTATCGTACAACTCATTTATTCTTTCAGAGTTTAAGATTGCATTTTGCTCGCTGTGTAATACTGCTGTGGTGTATTTTTTGGTAGCACCATCATCTTTGAATAAATCTACAGTAAGACCTAATTGAAACTTTAATCCATTCATCTCTGTCAGCCCTTTGCTTATTTGTTTTGTAATAATGAATTTTTTATCACGGAATAGGATTTTAGGGTCTTTATATTTTCTGGCAGATATTTCGTATGCTTTAAAATAGCCACACATTGGTTTGTCAACCAGTTTTAATTCTTCTTTAGATTTTCTATCAGTAAGCTCTTTCAATTCATTTATAACATTGTCTCGAGATTTAGCATATTTCTGATTTTGCTCATCTTGTAATTTATCATATTTTTGCTTTTCTCGTTTACGTTGTTTTTTAGCACGTCGTCTCTTGAGTAAATTTTCTAATGTTTGAAAATTAACCTCTTTTGGAGTTTCCTTTGGTTTTAATGCATTTATACCGTTAGCTTATCTATTACACCTGTTTTAAACAGAAGTATTAATTCTTTTATAGTCTCCTCGTTTTCCATACTTTATTTGTTATATATTAAAAATATTTTTTCTTAAATATAAAATAATTATATGCAAAAAAGACAATGGAAAGTAATGTTTGTCAATTTCTTAAAATTGGATTACATAATCCATGTAAAAGCAAGCCAACAAAAGATTCCGATTATTGCAGTTTGCAGAAATATAGATTAAAAACAAGTCATGTGTTACCGTGCCTAAAATGTAAAAAAGGCACTTCTGCAAGATATCAAGTATGTGTTGGTTGTGGTGCTCATTCGATTAGAATGAAACATGAATACTGGAAGTTAAAGTTGTACAACGCTGAGTGTCTTCGATTTAGATGTATTGAGGTTTAAAACATATTTTGTTAATTTCTAATAACAAATTTGTTTTGTATTAAAGAAACATTTTATAATATTACAAAAAATTTAAACTTGTGTTCTTCACTACCCCTATTTTAAAAAAGTTTGTTAACCTAAGTTTTAATGTTTAACCTCTATTTTGTAATAAAATTTAAACATCCAAATTTAAAATATTTTCACAATTCAATCTTAAAATCTTGGGTTATTTAGCGCCTTGGACATGCTAAATAACCAGTTTAATTGATTTAATTTTCAGTAAACTGAAAATTTTTGTGTGGTGATTTTAGATTATTTGGGGTAATTTGGGTTTGAGCCAGAACACCTATAATACATATATATTTTTCTGATTCCCTTTCATCACTTCAAGCACTGGGTAATATGAAACATGATAACCCAGTTGTGCTTCAACTTTTAGAAAAGTACAATTCTCTTATAATTGATAATGTTATTATTTTCTGCTGGCTTCCAAACCATGTAGGAATACGTGGTAATGATAGAGCTGATAGTGCTGCTAAGGCAGCATTAGATTTCCATATACCTTATACCAAATTACCTTATACTGATTTTAAAAGTTGTATTAACACATATATTCGTAACTCTTGGCAAGCCGCTTGGGATTTGTCAGTTAACAATAAACTCCATCCAATTAAACCGTTACTCGGAGAATGGCGTTCTTCTAGTAGACCCATTCGTCGAGAGGAAGTTGTCCTAGCCCGGTGCAGGATAGGGCATACACGTTATACTCATTCATATTTATTACAAGGTGAGCAATTACCGGAATGTATACCCTGCTTTGCACCGTTAACGGTCAAACACATCTTATTGGAATGTGTAGACTTTGATCCTATGCGTCAAAGGTACTACAATGTTAATACTATGAAAGAGTTATTTGATACTGTAGATTTTAGTCTTCTTTTAGATTTCCCGAAAGAGATCAGACTATATAAATCATTGTAATGTGTTCTTATATATATTTACTTGTTTATATACCCGTTGCCGGGCATTTATTGATTTACATACATAGTTTATATTACACCTTATCATCCCTTATTTTTTTTAATAGTTTTATCTTTATATATTTATAATACTTCATTTTTCATATTATTTTTTTACGCACAATATGGCCTATTTATGTGTCGACGTGCCGTAAAACACCATTCATTCATTCATTCATTCCAAGGCATGTAGGAATACGTGGTAATGATAAGAGCTGATAGTGCTGCTAAAACAGCATAAGATTTACATATATCTAATGCTAAATTACCTTATACTGATTTTAAAAGTTGTATTAACACATTTATTCGTAACTCTTGGCAAGCCGCTTGGGATTTGTCAGTTAAAAATAAACTCAATTCAATTAAACCGTTACTTGGAGAATGGCGTTCTTCTAGTATATCTTCTAGTATTTATGTCTAATGGCCCTATTGAGCTGCATAACAAATTCGAACAGCTTATGGACATTTCAGAGCCGGCAGCTGCACTGCCACTTCCATCCTCTCATGAAAGGTTAGTTGAGGTGCCACTTCAGCTGACTTCTTCCGGGGAGGAGGATCCATCAGTGGAGATGTCGCTGCTTGAGTCTCCTAAGACCTCTCCTAAATATAACGCCAAAAATAAAAACAAAATTAAAAATCGCCTTAGCGCTAAATAATGGGTAAAACTAATAAGATCATTCAATGGAATTGTCGAGGTTTGAAACCAAATTATGATGAAATCAGCTTAATTTTAAATGAACACAACCCTATTGCCTTTTGTCTTCAAGAAACATTCTTGAAGACAAGTGATAAGGTATCTTTTAAACAATACTCACTATACAATCATATTTGTGATACCGGGGACAAGGCCACTGGTGGAGTTTCGATAATCGTTAATCGAAACATTCCTCACAGACCTGTTGCGTTGAAAACAAATTTGCAAGCTATTGCGGTCAGTGTTACTATGCACAGAGTTTGCGGTCAGTGTTACTATGCACAGAGTCATAACAATATGTTCCTTATATTTACCACCTAGTTCTTCACTAGACCCTAAAGATCTAAATCACCTAGTTGCACAATTGCCATCACCTTTTATACTCTTGGGCGATTTTAATGCACACAACTACATCTGGGGTTGTAAAGATATAAACGATAAAGGCAAGAAAATTGAGGATTTCTTAGCCAAAAACAATTTGTGTCTTTTTAATAATAAGTCACATACTTACTTACATCCTGCTACAGGCTCTCATTCTTCCATTGATTTAACAATATGCGATCCAACGCTTTTGATGGATTTTTCGTGGAGTGTTGGAGACGATCTTTGTGGAAGTTACCACTTCCCCATATTTCTTGAAAACATCGGCCCTCCACCTCTCGAAAAAACGCAACGATTGAAACTTCGCAAGGCTGATTGGACTACGTTTCAATCTCTTTGCGAGGAACAATTAAAGCCTTCCGTTTTCGAGGATGTCGAAGACGCAACTGCTCTTTTTACCAAAACTCTTCACGATATAGCTGATCAAACCATTCTAAAAACCTCGGCAAATCCTAAACGCCCACATAAACCATGGTATGACGATGACTGCAAAAAGGCAGTCAGCGATCGTAAAGCTGCATTAAATAATGTTAACTTGCGGCCAACTCAAACAAATTAAGATAACTTTAGAGTTTTTCGTGCGAAAGCCCGTCGTACTATTAAGGATAGCAAGAGAAAATCCTGGAGAACTTACGTCTCTAGGCTGAATTCTCGCTCATCTCTTAAGAAGATCTGGGACATGGTCCGGAAAATAAGTGGTAAAGGTAATTCTAGTACTGTAAATCATCTTAAAACAGACAATGGAGATATAACATCTGTCAAAGATATTACAAACACTTTAGCAGAAACTTTTTCAAAAAATTCTTCTTCTGAAAATTGTCAACCAAATTTTCTGAAAAATAAGAAACAAAAAGAACAGAAGAAGCTGAACTTCAAGTCGAAAAACTTGGAAAAATACAATAAACTATTCTCTCTCAAAGAACTTCGAGAGTCCCTTAAAAAGGCTCATGATACATCAGCTGGTCCTGATGATATCCATTATCAATTACTAAAACATTTACCTGAATCCTGTCTCTCTTTCCTTCTTGATATATTTAATAAGGTTTGGGTGACGGGAATCTTCCCCGATTCTTGGCGGGAAGCAATCGTTATTCCAGTCCCCAAACCTGGAAAGGATCATACGGACCCAATAAATTATCGCCCAATCGCTTTAACGAGTTGTATATGTAAAACCATGGAACGAATGATTAATGAGAGACTCGTTTGGTACCTGGAGTCCAACAAACTGATAACAAAGTATCAAAGTGGATTCCGGCGCCAACGAGGCACAACAGACAATCTCATACGATTTGAATCGTTTATTAGGGAAGCTTTCATAAAAAAAGAACATTTAGTCGCTGTATTTTTTGACTTGGAGAAAGCTTATGACACTGCATGGAAGTACGGTATTATGAATGATCTACATGACATTGGTCTTAGAGGCCGATTACCCATTTTTATAGAGAAATTCTTAGATGATAGACAGTTTCGTGTCCGAATGGGTTCAACCCTCTCTGATATTCATGAACAGAAGATGGGTGTTCCACAGGGCAGCATACTCTCTGTCACACTTTTTAATATAAAGATTAACAGTATAGTAAAATGCATCAATCCAGGTGTGGATTGTTCGCTATATGTTGACGACTTTGTTATATGTTATCGTGCAAAAAACATGAATACTATCGAGAGACAATTACAACAATGTCTAAATAAACTTCAGACCTGGTCTGATGAAAATGGTTTTAAATTTTCGAAGTCTAAAACTAATTGTATGCACTTTTGTCAACTTCGTAAACATCATGAAGACCCTCATCTAACACTGGATGGGTCACCAATACCAGAAGTGGATGAGACAAAATTCCTTGGTCTTATTTTCGACCGTAAATTAACGTTTATACCACACCTTAAATACTTGAAGGCCAAATGCCTTGAAGCTCTTAACTTACTTAAAGTTGTTGAAAACACTAATTGGGGAGCAGATCGAAAAGTCCTCTTTCGACTTTACAGATCTCTTATCAGATCCAAGCTGGACTACGGCTCGATAGTATATGGATCGACTCGCAAGTCGTACTTGCAGATGCTCGACCCTATACATAATCAAGGATTACGACTCGCCTTAGGTGTCTTTCGTACATCACCAGCCGAAAGTCTATATGTTGAAGCTAATGAACCATCACTGTCCCATAGACGGGACAAATTAGCTCTTCAATACGCCATTAAATTAAAGTCTAACCCTTCAAACCCAACTTTCGATAATGTTTTTAATCCTAGTTGTGAACCTCTTTTTGATCGAAAACCGAAGGCCATTCGACCATTTGGTCTTCGTATTAAACTAAAATTAAGAGACACTGAAATCGACCTAAATTTGATTGCCAAGTACAAAGTGCAATGGGTAATATGAAACATGATAACCCAGTGGTGCTTCAACTTTTAGAAAAGTACAATTCTCTTATAATTGATAATGTTATTATTTTCTGCTGGCTTCCAAGCTATGTAGGAATACGTGGTAATGATAGAGCTGATAGTGCTGCTAAGGCAGCATTAGATTTACATATAACTAATACCAAATTACCTTATACTGATTTTAAAAGTTGTATTAACACATATATTCGTAACTCTTGGCAGGCCGCTTGGGATTTGTCAGTTAACAATAAACTCCATCCAATTAATCCGTTACTCGGAGAATGGCGTTCTTCTAGTAGACCCATTCGTCGAGAGGAAGTTGTCCTAGCCCGGTGCAGGATAGGGCATACACGTTATACTCATTCATATTTATTACAAGGTGAGCAATTACCAGAATGTATACCCTGCTTTGCACAGTTAACGGTCAAACACATCTTATTGGAATGTGTAGACTTTGATCCTATGCGTCAAAGGTACTACAATGTTAATACTATGAAAGAGTTATTTGATACTGTAGATTTTAGTCTTGTTTTAGATTTCCTGAAAGAGATCAGACTATATAGGTCATTGTAATGTGTTCGTATGTATATTTACCTGTTTATATATATAACCCGTTGACGGGCATTTATTGATTTACATACATAGTTTATATTACACCTTATCATCCCTTATTTTTATTTTATTTTTAATAGTTTAATCTTTATATATTTACATTAATTTTTAATTAATACTTCATTTTTCATATTTTTTTTGCACACAATATGACCTATTTATGTGTCGACGTGCCGTAAAACACCATTCATTCATTCATTCATTCTTTTATCACAATGTAAATACTTAATATATATATATATATATTGTAATTAGTACTAATTACCCTTGTATCCCATGTGTAATTCTTGATGTAGCTTGCAGATTCGAAACCTGTTCCGGCGGTGAATGGTTTGAAAGTTGGCATCTTGAGTTGGTGTAGTAACTTTCGATCGGTCGGCTCTATGGCGATCACGAACATCGCCAGTAGCAAGAAAGCGTCGTTGAAGTCTATGAATACTTGACATGTGAAAATGTAACATTGTAGCAACACCCCGTTGAGATATTCCCGCCTGAAGCAAGCCAATGGCCTGGTGTCTAAAAATTTCCGGAAGTCGGGGCATTTTGTACCACAAACGATCGAGCTAAGGAATTTAATTTGTTTTGTTTTTAGGGCGAGTATTCTAACAGATTACATGTATATCAATTTTTTGCTGCTCAATTACTTACCAACAGCGTGCACGTGCAAAACGTGATGTTGACCTCCTTGGCGCAGCCAGCATTCACGGATCAATGATTTCGGGATTTTAATTGTTTAACACAAACCTTATGTGCCCGCTTATAAATTAAATATGCATATAATAATATATTTAAATACCAAATATTTAAAGTATAAAAGTGAGGCGTTTCTTTTGTGTTTCGGTGTACTTCATTTCTTCATCTTTCATCAGTGTTTAACAAGAGGCACATCTACCCCAGTCAATAACATCTAAATGTATAAAGTAAAACACAAAGTTGCTCGTATATATATATATAAATACAAAATAACAATAGCTTGGAAAGCCACGGTACTCAATGGCATGGCAGAAGCCAGAGCAACAAGAAAATAAATCATTCAGAGCACGACAAGACAAACATCAAACGCCACCATCCTTTTGGGCTTTTGGTAGACGTCATCATAGGGTCCACAACCTGTTCGGTCATCGCACAAGAGGAAAACATAACTGTAAATGGATTCACTACCAAGCATGTCTTTTGGTTGGTTGGTCCGTCCCGAAATCTTGTGTTCACGATAACTCGAGAACAGCTGAACTACAAACTCGAAACTTGGCAGGATAATATACATAATATGCTCTGCCACAGCGGGGCAAGAATCCCAACTTAAACCATTATACGAACAGATCTGTTAGCCATATAGCCACTATTTGACGTGGAAAAAAGCCAGAAACCTAAAACAATTGAATTGTTTATCTTAGGTTAATTATCTGATGGTATTATACTATCATTATAATATACAACTTTTACATTCGTGTTCTTGTCATTGTCACTATACAAAAAAACAAAGTGTCTTTTAATTACCTGGAATACCATCTTTGAAACTTCTGTGTGGCAGTCCACCTTTGTAAATGATCATATGGACGGTTATGTGGTCCGTCGACATTAACTTCTGTTGGTGAACGTGGCCCTTTCTCGGCCCAATGACTTTGCGCCTGCTCGATTCCATACCGGACCAGCCCGTTTCATCACAATTATATATCTGTAAAGATAATATTAACATGTAATGCAATTGCGTTGAATATGCATAACTTATAAAGCACTATATAAAACGCTGACTATATATATAGAATATATAAAAAATGTATTGTAAAAACATTGATGTCTATTGACTATATTTTCGAGATGTTATCTGAAACCAAGTATTCATTTCTTGTTTCCTTTAGTGCACATCTGGTTTACCTGTGCTGGCTTGTCTGCTAATTGATGTTTTTCCAAGACATCGTTCCAGAACTTGAAAAAATCATCGACGACCTTCACGTTGGATAGTCGGCACTCAGTTTTCTAAACCATTCATCGCTGGGTCCTTTCTCCAAATTGTTTGACGACCTGTAATATAAAATTAGTTTAAAAAAATTGCCTCAATTCGCAACAATTGTAAAAAAAATAATTATGTATCATAATTTTTACCTGTCAAATTTCAGAATATAAAAAAGCAGTACTAGATGGCGATGAATGTTATTTTATTTTTCTGTTTTTTTTAAATTAATATACAAACTAATTACTCACTTACCATTGCATCTAAACATTTCCAGAACATAGCATCGAACCATTTTCCTTGTCACTGGGAACCTTGTGCTGCCATATGCAATACCAAAAAAAAGGATAAAAATATCGGACAGGGAAAGCAGCATTCAAAGACGACAGTCAACCACAAAACACATAAACAAACACGCAAACAGACAAACGAAAAGACAAAAGTAATAAAAAATGCAAACGACATCACAAACACAAAAGTGTTGACAATAGGGCTACCGCCTTGGAACGGTCAGTTGACCAACCCAGACGACTCTTCTTCAGTCAGTTAAACTGCCATATGCAATACCAAGTTGACCAACCCAGACGACTCTTCTTCAGTCAGTTAAGGAAGTTGGAAAGCCTAGTGCTTCTCCAACTAGGGAGCACAAGGAGCAGCCAAAGGTGTCTAACGGCCCTATTGAGCTGCATAACAAATTCGAACAGCTCATGGACATTTCAGAGCCGGCAGCTGCACTGCCACTTCCATCCTCGCATGAAAAGTTAGTTGAGGTGCCACTTCAGCTGACTTCTTCCAGGGAGGAGGATTCATCAGTGGAGATGTCGCTGCTTGAGTCTCCTAAGACCTCTCCTAAATCTAAGGCCAAAAATATAAAATTAAAAGTCGCCTTAACGCTCAATAATGGGTAAAACTAACCAGATCATTCAATGGAATTGTCGAGGCTCGAAACCAAATTATGATGAAATCAGCTTAATTTTAAATGAACACAACCCTATTGCCTTTTGTCTTCAAGAAACATTCTTGAAGACAAGTGATAAGGTATCTTTTAAACAATACTCACTATACAATCATATTTGTGATACCGGGGACAAGGCCACTGGTGGAGTTTCGATAATCGTTAATCGAAACATTCCTCACAGACCTGTTGCGTTGAAAACAAATTTGCAAGCTATTGCGGTCAGTGTACCTATGCACAGAGTCATAACAATATGTTCCTTATATTTACCACTTAGTTCTTCACTAGACCCTAAAGATCTCAATCACCTAGTTGCACAATTGCCATCACCTTTTATACTCTTGGGCGATTTTAATGCACACAACTACATCTGGGGTTGTAAAGATATAAACGATAAAGGCAAAAAAATTGAGGATTTCTTAGCCAAAAACAATTTATGTCTTTTTAATAACAAGTCACATACTTATTTACATCCTGCTACAGGCTCTCATTCTTCCATTGATTTAACAATATGCGATCCAACGCTTTTGATGGATTTTTCGTGGAGTGTTGGAGACGACCTCTGTGGAAGTAACCACTTCCCCATATTTCTTGAAAATATCGGCCCTCCAATTCTCGAAAAAATGCAACGATGGAAACTTCGCAAAGCTGATTGGACTACGTTTCAATCTCTTTGCGAGGAACATTTAAAGCCTTCCATTTTCGAGGATGTCGAAGACGCAACTGCTCTTTTTACCAAAACTCTTCACGATATAGCTGATCAAACCATTCCAAAAACCTCGGCAAATCCTAAACGCCCAAATAAACCATGGTACGCCGATGACTGCAAAAAGGCAGTCAGCGATCGTAAAGCTGCATTAAATAATTTTAACTTGCGGCCAACTCAAACAAATTTAGATAACTTTAGAGTTTTTCGTGCGAAAGCCCGTCGTACTATTAAGGATAGCAAGAGGAAATCCTGGAGATCTTACGTCTCTAGGCTGAATTCTCGCTCATCTCTTAAGAAGACATGGGACATGGTCCGGAAAATAAGTGGTAAAGGTAATTCTAGTTCTGTAAATCATCTTAAAACAGATAATGGAGATATAACATATATCAAAGATATTACAAACACTTTGGCAGAAACTTTTTTAAAAAATTCTTCTTCTGAAATTGTCAACCAAATCTTCTGAAAAATAGAAAACAAAAAGAACAGAAGAAGCTGAAATTCAAGTCGAAAAACTTGGAAAAATACAATAAACTATTCACTCTCAAAGAACTTCGAGAGTCCCTTAAAAAGGCTCATGATACATCAGCTGGTCCTGATGATATCCATTATCAATTACTAAAACATTTACCTGAATCCTGTCTCTCTACCCTTCTTGATATATTTAATAAGGTTTGGGTGACGGGAAACTTCCCCGATTCTTGGCGGGAAGCAATCGTTATTCCAGTCCCCAAACCTGGAAAGGATCATACGGACCCAATAAATTATCGCCCAATCGCTTTAACGAGTTGTATATGTAAAACCATGGAACGAATGATTAATGAGAGACTCGTTTGGTACCTGGAGTCCAACAAACTGATATCAAAGTGGATTCCGGCGCCAACGAGGCACAACAGACAATCTCATACGATTTGAATCGTTTATTAGGGAAGCTTTCATAAAAAATGAACATTTAGTCGCTGTATTTTTTGACTTGGAGAAAGCTTATGATACTGCATGGAAGTACGGTATTATGAATGATCTACATTACATTGGTCTTAGAGGCCGATTACCCATTTTTATAGAGAAATTCTTAGATGATAGACAGTTTCGTGTCCGAATGGGTTTAACCCTCTCTGATATTCATGAACAGGAGATGGGTGTTCCACACGGCAGTATTCTATCTGTCACACTTTTTAATATAAAGATTAACAGTATAGTAAAATGCATCAATCCAGGTGTGTATTGTTCGCTATATGTTGACGACTTTGTTATATGTTATCGTGCAAAAACATGAATACTATCGAGAGACAATTACAACAATGTTTCAATAAACTTCAGACCTGGTCTGATGAAAATGGTTTTAAATTTTCTAAATCTAAAACTAATTGTATTCACTTTTGTCAACTTCGTAAACATCATGAAGACCCTCATCTAACACTGGATGGGTCACCAATACCAGTAGTGGATGAGACAAAATTCCTTGGTCTTATTTTCGACCGTAAATTAACGTTTATACCACACCTTAAATACTTGAAGGTCAAATGCCTTAAAGCTCTTAACTTACTTAAAGTTGTTGCAAACACTAATTGGGGAGCAGATCGAAAAGTCCTCTTGCGACTTTACAGAAATCTTGTCAGATCCAAGCTGGACTACGGCTCAATAGTATATGGATCGACTCGCAAGTCGTACTTGCAGATGCTCGACCCTATACATAATCAAGGATAACGACTCGCTTTAGGTGCCTCTCGTACATAACCAGCCGAAAGTCTATATGTTGAAGCCAATGAACCATCACTGTCTCATAGACGAGACAAATTAGCTCTTCAATACGCCATTAAATTAAAGTCTAAACTTCAAACCCAACTTTCGATAATGTTTTTAATCCTAGTTGTGAACCTCTTTTTGATCGAAAACCGAAGACCATTCGACCATTTGTTCTTCGTATTAAACCAAAACTAAGAGACACTGAAATCGACCTAAATTTGATTGCCGAGTACAAAGTACCACAAATTCCACAGTGATCTTTGTAATAATAACAAATCCAGTACAGACCCTACTGTCTTTCAAAGCAAATTTAATGAAATTAAATCGAAATACTGTGACTTTCAACATATCTACACAGATGACTCTAAAGATTGAGATAAGGTAGCTGCAGCAGCTGTTATTCACAAACACAGCATAAAGGGCCGCCTGCCTGACAAGGCCTCTATCTTTTCAGCTGAACTTAAGGTAATTGAACTTGCCTTAAATTATATTCAGGAATCTGATGATGACCATTTTGTAATATTTTCTGATTCCCTTTCATCTCTTCAAGCACTGGGTAATATGAAACATGATAACCCAGTTGTGCTTCAACTTTTAGAAAAGTACAATGCTCTTATAATTGATAATATTATTATTTTCTGCTGGCTTCCAAGCCATGGAATACGTGATAATGATAGAGCTGATAGTGCTGCTAAGGCAGCATTATATTTACATATATCTAATACCAAATTACCTTATACTGATTTTAAAAGTTGTATTAACACATATATTCGTAACTCTTGGCAAACCGCTTGGGATTTGTCAGTTAACAAATAAACTCCATTCAATTAAACCGCTACTCGGAGAATGGCGTTCTTCTAGTAGACCCATTCGTCGAGAGGAAGTTGTCCTAGCCCGGTGCAGAATAGGGCATACACGTTATACTCATTCATATTTATTACGAGGTGAGCAATTACCAGAATGTATACCCTGCTTTGCACCGTTAACGGTCAAACACATATTGCTGGAATGTGTAGACTTTGATCCTATGCGTCAAAGGTACTACAATGTTAATACTATGAAAGAGTTATTTGATACTGTAGATTTTAGTCTTGTTTTAGATTTCCTAAATGAGATCAGACTATATTAATCATTATAATGTGTTCTTATATATATTTACTTGTTTATATACCCGTTGACGGGCATTTGTTGATTTACATACATAGTTTATATTAACCTTATCATCACTTATTTTTTTTATTAATTTCATCTTTATATATTTACATTAATTTTTAATTAATTCTTCATTTTTCATCATTTTTTGCGCACAATATGACCTATTTATGTGTCGACGTGCCGTTTAAACACCATTCATTCATTCTTCAGTCAGTTGTTTCGCTGGTCCTTTCCTACTGAAGATCATGTACTAAAAAGAAATATAAAAAGATCGGACAGGGAAAGTAGCATTCAAGGAGGACAGTCAACCACAAAACACAGAAACAAACACGCAAAAAGACAAACAAGAAGGCAAAAGCAATAATAAATGCAAACGACATCACAAACACAAAATGGTTGACAATAGGGCTATCGCCTTGGAACGGTCAGTGGCAAATAGGCCACTGGGTTAAACCGGTTCTAGGGTGCACCAAACCTCACACTTACCTTACTGTCATCCCATTAAAACAGGACAATGTTAATAAAGAAATCCTCGCCATGATATACTCTCTAACCAACAAGGCAGCATCAATAGGCAATATAAGTAAAAAAAAAACAAATATGCTCGTGTAAATATAATACAAAAAAAGGTACTCATTGACTTTGCATAAGCCAGAGCAGTAAGAGAATAAACCACTAAGGGCACGACAAGAAAGATCATAGACAAACATCAAACGCCACCGTCCCAATGGGCTTTAGGTAGGCGTCATCATAGGGTCCACAGCCTGTCCGGTCATCGTACAGTTAAAGAGGAAAGCATAGTGGCGAACTGTAAAAGGGTCTACCACCAAGCATGCAGTATGCAGTATGTTGCAAGATGATAGGGTCATAACCTCTTTTGATAAACTTTTTAACAAGTTTACACTGATAAACTTTTTAACAAGTTTAACAAAGATAGTATAAAAGTGATAATGACCAAGAATCTGACGAAGTTTATAAATCACATCACCATAAAAGTCAGGTTGTGATAGTCCTTGTCGCAGAAGAGTCCTTAAATCCACATACTTTTAAGCATCCAAATATAATACTGTATATCCATAACAAACATCTTACCTCTAAGTTCGTTTTGTTGGATTTGTTTACCATTATTTGTTAGATTGTTTGTTTATTCATTTACATTCTTTCTTTATTTTATTTTATTGGTAAACGTTATTCACAGTGGAATTTGGAGACAAACAGCACGTATGGCGCCCCTCGAAGGGACAACGTAGAGTTATTCCCCTGTAAAACAGGATCAATGGATTTAAAGAAAGTTTACCTACACCGAGCAGTTCTTTCTATTCAGGTATTTCAATGTCCTCATCTGTAAATGGATTCGCTCTTTGTTTCTTGTTGCCAAGTCTATTTTTTTTTCAGCAGTTTGCGTTTGGAGCGGAAGACGTCCCGTGAATGTTTGAAATGTTGAGTATGTTTGCAGAATAATTCATGTCGCTGTGATATCGATGTAAACCCTGTTGAAAACTTTTAAGGGAGTCCGGCTCATAATCGGATCCGTCTTTCTTTTTAATGTTCAAGAAAAAACGCGCTAGGTGCAAATTCAGTGCTGATGGTAGAATTACCTCGTCGACATCGCCGAACCAGTCACACACTTTGTTTACATCATATTTTGTTTTAGACTTGGTGTTTTTGTCCATTGTGTCCGTCTGAATCATTGTTTCGTCCTGATCGTTTGCGCGAAAATTGATAGTCTGAATCCAACAACCGACCAGACAGTGATTCGAGCACTCTTTCTGCCATGTTCAACGGTCTCGTTGGATGCACGATACGACGGGTTTGTGGCATTTAAGTCTAAATATTTGTAATGCAGTCTAGATTTAATATGATTTTCGGCCCGCCATATGTTTTTTTTAGGATTTTTGGCCATCCGTTTTACGCGCTTATGACCGTATTACACGAATAACAGGCCGTTTTTGTTACTATATATAGTAACACATGTAATAATGCCTATTAATGCTGCCTTATCACAACCTGACTTCTATGGTGATGTGATTTATAAACTTCGTAAGATTCTTGGTCATGATCACTTTCATACTATCTTTGTTTAACTTGTTAAAACGTTTACCAAAAGAGGTTATGACCCTATCAATTTGCAACGTACTGCATGCTTGGTGGTGGACCCTTTTACAGTTCGCCACTATGCTTTCCTCTTTAATTGTACGATGACCGGACAGACTGGACCCTATGATGACGCTTTCCTAAAGCCCATTGGGACGGTGGCGTTTGATGTTTGTCTATGATCTTTCTTGTCGTGCCCTTAATGGTTTATTCACTTACTGCTCTGGCTTCTGCCAAATCATTGAGTACCTTCATTGTGGCTTGTTTGTTTGTATTATATTTACACGAGTATATTTGTTTTTTACTTATATTGCCTATTGATGCTGCCTTGTTGGTTAGAGATTAGATCATGGCGGGGATTTCTTTATTTACACTGCCCCCCAGTCGGTGGTGGGGTGTTTAGAATCAACCGACTGCTCGTTACTTAGCAGAGGGGTATAACCCCCCCGAAATGTAACCCACCTGTTGACCGTGGGTGGCGACCCGTGTCGTTGGAGAAGGGAGTCCTGGTGGTTGAGTGGCGTGGAGATCTGGTAGTTATCTCCACGTTGCAACACACCACTTTGGTCCGGACTTCAACTAGACGGGCGGTCAGATTTGGCCCGATCTGATCAATCGGTTTGTCACGCCAGCTATAAGAGATCCGACCTTATTATTCAGACAGTACCAGTACACTGTATCTTAACTTACTTTTTATATTGTTCTACTTTAAACATTATATAGATAGGGTCTTTTATGGCGGTGGCGCACGGGTTAATCATGTATTTCAAAACGCTATATGGCTATACTTGTGCCACTTTTTAAGCGGAACATAAGTGCGGCTCTTTGACTTTTTAGTTAAGGGGTTATGTCCGCTGGGTGGTATGGGGGGTCTGATGCGTTAGCTTTATATGAGTATACCTTCTACGTATTCTTGGCATTTTGCTGTTGGATATCCACAGCAAATGTCCCCTTGTTGGACTCCGAGGTGGGTGAGAAGCGTGGAAGATGAATTCTTAACGCCACACCATGGCATCACAAAACGCACAAACTACTAACAAACGGAAAAAAACAGAACATGAATCTGATACTGGGGAACCAGTGATTAACCAGTCCTTTCCTCGTTTTCTTATTATCGAATCGGAAGACGGGGAAAGTCCTGTTGCAGATATGTCACCTTTTGTAATAGAGAAAACTGTCCATTCCATTGCTGGACATGTTAAACAGATAAAAAAATTAAAGAACAAAACTCTTCTTATTGAAACAGAAAAAAAATCTCATTCGGATAATTTACTCACTATTAAACAAATTTTAAACACAAAAGTCAAATGCTACCCTCACTCCTCTTTGAACATCTCCAAAGGCGTCATCAGGTGCCCGGATCTCTCCGGAGTACCTGAAGACGAAATTATTCACGAGCTTGCGCCACAGTTGGTAACTGCGGCTCGCCGAATAACCATAAAGAGGAATGACAAAATTATCAGTACAAATACTATCATCCTCACATTTTCAACACCCGTCTTACCAAAAACAATAAAGGTGGCATATCTGAAATTGCATGTTGACGCCTACATTCCAAACCCGTTACGTTGCTACAACTGCCAAGGCTTTGGGCACCACAACTCCAGGTGTACTAAAGAAGAACGTTGTGGTAAATGTGGCGAGTCTGCATTCAAGCATAACGAACCAGATTGTCCTAACGACCTCAAATGTACCAACTGCGGTCTGGGACATCACGCAAATTCAAAATCATGTGAAAAATTTAAAAAAGAAAAAGAAATCATAACAGTTAAATATACACAAACCATTCCCTTTCCAGAAGCACGGAAATTGATAGAAGAAAAATATAAAATTTCAAGTCCAACCTCTTACGCATCTATTCTCAAAACAAAAGCAACACACACAGAATGCAGGGATGCAGGTACGCAATACGAACCACAGTCAGAAATTCAAAATACAAAGAATACTTCCTCAGTATCAGATCCAAACAAAAGTCAACAAATACAACTTAACAAACCCAAATTAAACTTTTCATCTAATCAAACTTTTTCATTTAAATCAAACACAACATCGGCAAGATCTGGCAATGTCAAGAGCATGCCAATTTCTCAGAATTGGAAAGTGGGGTCTTCTAAGACTGTGAAGTCTAGTAGTTCCCCAGTCGTGAGGCCTAATACTACCTCGGTTGGAAGGCCTAGTACTGCTCCAACTAAGGAAGTTGGAAAGCCTAGTGCTTCTCAAACTAGGGAGCACAAGGAGCAGCCAAAGGTGTCTAAAGGCCCTATTGAGCTGCATAACAAATTCGAACAGCTCATGGACATTTCAGAGCCGGCAGCTGCACTGCCACTTCCATCCTCGCATGAAAAGTTAGTTGAGGTGCCACTTCAGCCGACTTCTTCCAGGGAGGAGGATTCATCAGTGGATATGTCGCTGCTTGAGTCTCCTAAGACCTCTCCTAAATCTAAGGCCAAAAATAAAAATAAAATTAAAAGTCGCCTTAACGCTCAATAATGGGTAAAACTAATAAGATCATTCAATGGTTTTCTTATTATCGAATCGGAAGACGGGGAAAGTCCTGTTGCAGATATGTCACCTTTTGTAATAGAAAAAACTGTCCATTCCATTGCTGGACATGTTAAACAGATAAAAAAATTAAAGAACAAAACTCTTCTTATTGAAACAGAAACAAAAAAAAAATTCGGATAATTTACTCACTATTAAACAAATTTTAAACACAAAAGTCAAATGCTACCCTCACTCCTCTTTGAACATCTCCAAAGGCGTCATCAGGTGCCCGGATCTCTCCGGAGTACCTGAAGACGAAATTATTCACGAGCTTGCGCCACAGTTGGTAACTGCGGCTCGCCGAATAACCATAAAGAGGAATGACAAAATTATCAGTACAAATACTATCATCCTCACATTTTCAACACCCGTCTTACCAAAAACAATAAAGGTGGCATATCTGCAATTGCATGTTGACGCCTACATTCCAAACCCGTTACGTTGCTACAACTGCCAAGGCTTTGGGCACCACAACTCCAGGTGTACTAAAGAAGAACGTTGTGGTAAATGTGGCGAGTCTGCATTCAAGCATAACGAACCAGATTGTCCTAACGACCTCAAATGTACCAACTGCGGTCTGGGACATCACGCAAATTCAAAATCATGTGAAAAATTTAAAAAAGAAAAAGAAATCATAACAGTTAAATATACACAAAACATTCCCTTTCCAGAAGCACGGAAATTGATAGAAGAAAAATATAAAATTTCAAATCCAACCTCTTACGCATCTATTCTCAAAACAAAAGCAACACACACAGAATGCAGGGATGCAGGTACTCAATACGAACCACAGTCAGAAATTCAAAATACAAAGAATACTTCCTCAGTATCAGATCTAAACAAAAGTCAACAAATACAACTTAACAAACCCAAATTAAACTTTTCATCTAATCAAACTTTTTCATTTAAATCAAACACAAAATCGGCAAGCTCTGGCAATGTCAAGAGCATGCCAATTTCTCAGAATTGGAAAGTGGGGTCTTCTAAGACTGTGAAGTCTAGTAGTTCCCCAGTCGTGAGGCCTAATACTACCTCGGTTGGAAGGCCTAGTACTGCTCCAACTTAGGAAGTTGGAAAGCCTAGTGCTTCTCAAACTAGGGAGCACAAGGAGCAGCCAAAGGTGTCTAAAGGCCCTATTGAGCTGCATAACAAATTCGAACAGCTCATGGACATTTCAGAGCCGACAGCTGCACTGCCACTTCCATCCTCGCATGAAAAGTTAGTTGAGGTGCCACTTCAGCCGACTTCTTCCAGGGAGGAGGATTCATCAGTGGATATGTCGCTGCTTGAGTCCCTAAGACCTCTCCTAAATCTAAGGCCAAAAATAAAAATAAAATTAAAAGTCGCCTTAACGCTCAATAATGGGTAAAACTAATAAGATCATTCAATGGAATTGTCGAGGTTTGAAACCAAATTATGACGAAATCAGCTTAATTTTAAATGAACACAACCCTATTGCCTTTTGTCTTCAAGAAAAATTCTTGAAGACAAGTGATAAGGTATCTTTTAAACAATACTCACTATACAATCATATTTGTGATACCGGGGACAAGGCGACTGGTGGAGTTTCGATAATCATTAATCGAAACATTCCTCACAGACCTGTTGCGTTGAAAACAAATTTGCAAGCTATTGCGGTCAGTGTTACTATGCACAGAGTCATAACAATATGTTCCTTATATTTACCACCTAGTTCTTCACTAGACCCTAAAGATCTAAATCACCTAGTTGCACAATTGCCATCACCTTTTATACTCTTGGGCGATTTCAATGCACACAGCTACATCTGGGGTTGTAAAGATATAAACGATAAAGGCAAGAAAATTGAGGATTTCTTAGCCAAAAACAATTTGTGTCTTTTTAATAATAAATCACATACTTACTTACATCCTGCTACAGGCTCTCATTCTTCCATTGATTTAACAATATGCGATCCAACGCTTTTGATGGATTTTTCGTGGAGTGTTGGAGACGACCTCTGTGGAAGTGACCACTTCCCCATATTTCTTGAAAATATCGGCCCTCCACTTCTCGAAAAAACGCAACGATGGAAACTTCGCAAGGCTGATTGGACTACGTTTCAATCTCTTTGCGAGGAACAATTAAAGCCTTCCTTTTTCGAGGATGTCGAAGACGCAACTTCTCTTTTTACCAAAACTCTTCACGATATAGCTGATCAAACCATACCAAAAACCTCTGCAAATCCTAAACGCCCACATAAACCATGGTACGACGATGACTGCAAAAAGGCAGTCAGCGATCGTAAAGCTGCATTAAATAATTTTAACTCGGCCAACTCAAACAAATTTAGATAACTTTAGAGTTTTTCGTGCGAAAGCCCGTCGTACTATTAAGGATAGCAAGAGGAAATCCTGGAGATCTTACGTCTCTAGGCTGAATTCTCGCTCATCTCTTAAGAAGACATGGGACATGGTCCGGAAAATAAGTGGTAAAGGTAATTCTAGTTCTGTAAATCATCTTAAAACAGATAATGGAGATATAACATCTGTCAAAGATATTACAAACACTTTGGCAGAAACTTTTTCAAAAAATTCTTCTTCTGAAAATTGTCAACCAAATTTTCTGAAAAATAAGAAACAAAAAGAACAGAAGAAGCTGAACTTCAAGTCGAAAAACTTGGAAAAATACAATAAACTATTCACTCTCAAAGAACTTCGTGAGTCCCTTAAAAAGGCTCATGATACATCAGCTGGTCCTGATGATATCCATTATCAATTACTAAAACATTTACCTGAATCCTGTCTCTCTACCCTTCTTGATATATTTAATAAGGTTTGGGTGACGGGAAACTTCCCCGATTCTTGGGGGGAAGCAATCGTTATTCCAGTCCCCAAACCTGGAAAGGATCATACGGACCCAATAAATTATCGCCCAATCGCTTTAACGAGTTGTATATGTAAAACCATGGAACGAATGATTAATGAGAGACTCGTTTGGTACCTGGAGTCCAACAAACTGATAACAAAGTATCAAAGTGGATTCCGGCGCCAACGAGGCACAACAGACAATCTCATACGATTTGAATCGTTTATTAGGGATAGGGAAGCTTTCATAAAAAAGAACATTTAGTCGCTGTATTTTTTGACTTGGAGAAAGCTTATGATACTGCATGGAAGTACGGTATTATGAATGATCTACATGACATTGGTCTTAGAGGCCGATTACCCATTTTTATAGAAAAATTCTTAGATGATAGACAGTTTCGTGTCCGAATGGGTTCAACCCTCTCTGATATTCATGAACAAGAGATGGGTGTTCCACAGGGCAGCATACTATCTGTCCCACTTTTTAATATAAAGATTAACAGTATAGTAAAATGCATCAATCCAGGTGTGGATTGTTCTCTATACGCTGACGACTTTGTTATTTATATGTTATCGTGCAAAAAACATGAATACTATCGAGAGACAATTACAACAATGTCTCAATAAACTTCAGACCTGGTCTGATGAAAATGGTTTTAAATTTTCTAAATCTAAAACTAATTGTATGCACTTTTGTCAACTTCGTAAACATCATCTAACACTGGATGGGTCACCAATACCAGTAGTGGATGAGACAAAATTCCTTGGTCTTATTTTCGACCGTAAATTAACGTTTATACCACACCTTAAATACTTGAAGGCCAAATGCCTTAAAGCTCTTAACTTACTTAAAGTTGTTGCAAACACTAATTTGGGAGCAGATCGAAAAGTCCTCTTGCGACTTTACAGATCTCTTATCAGATCCAAGCTGGACTACGGCTCAATAGTATATGGATCGACTCGCAAGTCGTACTTGCAGATGCTCGACCCTATACATAATCAAGGATTACGACTCGCCTTAGGTGCCTTTCGTACATCACCAGTCGAAAGTCTATATGTTGAAGCCAATAAACCATCACTGTCTCATAGACGAGACAAATTAGCTCTTCAATACGCCATTAAATTAAAGTCTAACCCTTCAAACCCAACTTTCGATAATGTTTTTAATCCTAGTTGTGAACCTCTTTTTGATCGAAAACCGAAGGCCATTCGACCATTTGGTGAAAACCGAAGGCCATTCGACCATTTGGTCTTCGGATTAAACCAAAATTAAGAGACACTGAAATCGACCTAAATTTGATTGCCAAGTACAAAGTACCACAAATTCCACCGTGGACTTTGGAAACTCCAACAATTATTTTTGATCTTTGTAATAATAACAAATCCAGTACAGACCCTTCTGTCTTTCAGAGCAAATTTAATGAAATTATATCGAAATACAGTGACTTTCAACATATCTACACATATGGCTCTAAGGATGGAGATAAGGTAGCTGCAGCAGCTGTTCACAAACACAGCATAAAGAGCCGCCTGCCTGACAAGACCTCTATCTTTTCAGCTGAACTTAAAGCAATTGAACTTGCCTTAAATTATATTCAGGAATCTGATGATGACCATTTTGTAATCTTTTCTGATTCCCTTTCATCTCTTCAAGCACTGGGTAATATGAAACATGATAACCCAGTTGTGCTTCAACTTTTAGAAAAGTACAATACTCTTATAATTGATAGTGTTATTATTTTCTGCTGGCTTCCAAGCCATGTAGGAATACGTGGTAATGATAGAGCTGATAGCAGCATTAGATTTACATATATCTAATACCAAATTACCTTATACTGATTTTAAAAGTTGTATTAACACATATATTCGTAACTCTTGGCAAACCGCTTGGGATTTGTCAGTTAACAATAAACTCCATTCAATTAAACCATTACTCGGAGAATGGCGCTCTTCTAGTAGACCCATTCGTCGAGAGGAAGTTGTCCTAACCCGGTGCAGGATAGGGCATACACGTTATACTCATTCATATTTATTACAAGGTGAGCAATTACCAGAATGTATACCCTGCTTTGCACCGTTAACGGTCAAACACATTTTGCTGGAATGTGTAGACTTTGATCCTATGCGTCAAAAGATACTATAATGTTAATACTATGACCGAGTTATTTAATGCTATAGATTTTAGTCTAGTTTTAGACTTCCTGAAGGAAGTCAGACTATATAAATCCTTATAATATGTTCTTGTATATAATTACTTTTTTATATACCCGTTTTCGGGCATTTGTTGATTTACATATATACTTTGTATTACTACCATATCATCCCTTATATTTTAATATTTTTATCTTTAAATGTTTGCATTAATTTTTAAATAATCCTTCATTTCATCATCATTCAATCAGTTTTTGCGCACAATATGACCTAGTTATGTGTCGACGTGCCGTAAAACACCATTCATTCATATTTATTACAAGGTGAGCCATTACCAGAATGTATACCCTGCTTTGCACCGTTAACGGTCAATCACATATTGCTGGAATGTGTAGACTTTGATCCTATGCGTCAAAGGTACTACAATGTTAATACTATGACCGAGTTATTTAATACTATAGATTTTAGTCTAGTTTTAGATTTCCTTAAGGAAATCAGACTTTATAAATCAGTATAATATGTTCTTGTATATAATTACTTTTTTATATACCCGTTTTCGGGCATTCGTTGATTTACATATATAGTTTATATTACTACTATATCATCCCTTATTTTTGAATAGTTTTATCCTGATATATTTACATTAAGTTTTAATTAATACTTCATTTATTCATATTTTGTCAGTTTTTGCGCACAATATGACCTATTTATGTGTCGACGTGCCGTAAAACAACATTCATTCATTCCAGGAATATAAAAAAAATCCATAAAATTAAAATGATGTCAATGCTTATTATATGCCAATTAGTTTATTTCTTGATTCTTTGCCCATTAAGTTTCAATTTAATTCTTTATTACGGCCGAGTTGATTAGGGCCAAACTTTACTGAAATTCAGTTAAGCTAAATTACAAAATCTGCGTCCAGAATACTAGACGTGTGCGAAAGTAGGCTAACTTTAATAGAATGCTGCGTCCATAATCCTAGGCTTGTATGACAGTAATTATGCAAGTAATTATGCATAAACAATAAAAAAGAAAATATGTCTATTATTCTAGACATGTACGAAAGTAATTATGCAAAATTAAAAAAGACTTGTCTGACAATAATAAGCTACCTCCAAATTAGGTCAAATGAAATTTTCTATGTACATTTTGCGCCTGTCTGTAGATAACTGCCATAGTGCGAGCTGAAGAAACCCATCTTTGTATGAAGATACAATTGAATAAACATGTTTAGTATACATGAGGCATATGTGTCTTATTGCAATTAAATTCTAATTTTATTCTTTTAAATTACAAATTTTCGACTTGGGCCAAAGTAGACTGAAACAAGTATGGTAAATTATATATGGGTCCATAACTCTACTCCATTTTTTTACTCCAATTTATTTATTTTGTTAGGTTCATTACGTGAACAACATAAGCAACAGTGTGAACAATAAATTTACATATTAATGGCGACAAATTTAAACATCAAGAAACGACAACATACAAAATAATGTATGGTTTTCAATAATTAATATTAAATAATAATACTAATAATTATAATAATAATAATGTCATATGACGGTATTTGCGGCCGCTTACATCAAATATAATTCATTTCAAATGACATATATATTTATTTATTACTATTCATTTCTTATACCGTGATGTATATATACATTTTAAAGCAGTAACTCGGAATCAGTAACTGTTAGATCAAACATAGAAAACACATACATACGCAAGCTCACACATACAAACGCGTGCGTACTTACGCACAAGAACATTCTGATATAACACCTTGGGCTGAATTGTATAAACTGTAGAGCGCGATTTAGTTTTGTGGATGTAATTTGGTATTGTCAGTTTCCAGACAATGGCGCATTGTTCTACTGAAAATGTACTGCGTTTGGTCATATTTTTAGTTACTTTAATTTTTCACTCTTTATTATTATATCTATGAATAAGCAACGTTTGTGTAGTTCTACATAGTTCTCGGCTGACAATAATGATGTAATTTAAGAATATAGGGGCGCGTTTAATAGAATTTATTAGATCACCTGAGCCGAAGGCTCAAGGTGATCTATTGGGATCACTCTTCGTCCGTCGTCCGTCGTCGTTAACTTTTCTTTAAACGACCTCTCCTCAGAAACCGCTTGGCTAATTTTGACCAAACTTCACATGGGTGATCCTTAGATGAATGCTTTTTAGATTTGTTAAAATAAATTCATCACGACATCCAAGATGGCCGCCATTACCATATATGGTCGAAACCTTAAAAAATCTTCTTCTCAAGAACCGCTGGACAGATTTCAACAGTTTTTCTTTTAAAATGTTCGCCAACGCCCAGACTATCAAGTTTGTTCAAATAAAGTCCCCGGGGTCAAAAATGGCTGTGCCCCGAGGGTCCAAAGTTTGTATATTGAGATTTTGCATGTTTTTCATATAGTCATATAGGAAAAAAAAAATCTTCTTCTCGGAAACCACAAGGCACAGAGCTCTCATGTATTACATGTAGCATCAGCTTATGGTCCTCTATTACGTTTGTTCAAATGGTAACCCTGGGGTCAAATTTGTCCCCGCCCCGGGGGTCACAGTTTTACATAGACTTATATAGGATTTTTTTTTAAAAAATCTTCTTCTCGGAAACTACAAGAGCCAGAGGTTTGATATTTTGCATTTACTATTAGCTTTTGGTCCTTTACCAAGTTTGTTCAAATGGTGACCCTAGGGTCACATTTGGCCCCGCCCCAAGGGTCACATGTTTTACATAGACATGTATAGGGAAAAACTTTAAAAATCTTCTTCTCTGAAACTGCAAGAGCCAGAGGTTTAATATTTTGCATTTGCTATAAGCTTATGGTCCTCTACCAAGTTTGTTCAAATGGTGACCCAGGGGTCACATTTGGCCCCATCCCGGGGGTCACAGTTTCACATAGGCTTGTATAGGGAAAAACTGAAAAATCTTCTTCTTTGGAACCAAATGGCACAGAGCTCTCATGTATTACATGTAGCATCAGCTTATGGTCCTCTACTAAGTTTGTTCAAATAGTGACCCTGGGGTCAAATTTGTCCCCGCCCCGGTGTTGCCACAGTATTACATATACTAATATAGGATTTTTTAAAAATCTTCTTCTCGGAAACTGCAAGAGCCAGAGGTTTGATATTTTGCATTTACTATAAGCTTATGGTCCTTTACCAAGTTTGTTCAAATGGTGACCCTCGGGTCACATTTGACCCCGCCCCAAGGGTCACATGTTTTACATAGACATGTATAGGGAAAAACTTTAAAAATCGTCTTCTCTGAAACTGCAAGAGCCAGGGGTTTAATAGTTTGCATTTACTATAAGCTTATGGTCCTCTACCAATTTTGTTCAAATGGTGACCATGGGGTCACATTTGGCCCCACCCCGGGGGACACAGTTTTACATAGGCTTGTATAGGGAAAAACTGAAAAAAGTCTTCTTCTCTGGAACTGCAAGAGCCAGAGGTTTAATATTTTGCATTTGCTATAAGCTTATGTTCCTTTACCAAGTTTGTTCAAATGGTGACACTGGTGTCAAATTTGGCCACGCCCCGGGGGTCACAGTTTTACATAGACATATATATATAGGAAGAAAAAAAATTTTCTCTGAAACTGCAAGAGCCAGAGGTTTGATATTTTGCATTTACTATAAGCTTATGGTCCTTTACCAAGTTTGTTCAAATGGTGACCCTGGGGTCACATTTGGCCCTGCCCAAAGGGTCACATGTTTTACATAAACATGTATAGGGAAACATTTAAAAAATCTTCTTCTCTGAAACCACAAGGCACACATCTCATATGTTACATGTAGTTTTGTATTTGATCGTTACCAAACTTTGTCGGGGTCTTTATATTAATGTTAAATATATTAAACAACAGAGGCCACATTTCTTGAACAATCTTAACCAAACTTGCACAGATTGTATATGACCATTACTCAGGTGATCGATATACGGGCATCTTGGCCCTCTTGTTTATATACTTCTTCCTCATTTCATTAAATTTGGGACAAATTAATAGATAATGAAATTCGTCGCGGATATCATTGCAATTTAGACATTTTATTTTATTATCGGGTATCCCTCTCAATAGGCAACCAATAATTCCTAATTATAAAAGCCGTACATTTTTTGCATAATAATTCAGGAATTAATTTTATATAACGACTTTGTTAAAAATCTGTTTTAACAGTTGATACATATTAGTGTTTGATAGTGTTAGACTTGTATGACACTGAGTAATTATACTAAATTAAAACAGCTGCGTCCTTTAGATTCAAGAGATTAAATATCGTATTTTATTAAGTAACGTAAACATATATAATGTTTCTTGTTACATACGAATTGTTGTACATAATATAAAGTAATCACAAACAAACAGCGTCACCGCGGCTGAATGGTTAGCGACGTTGCGCTGTAAACCTTCGCCTCTCACTGCTGCGGATTCGAATCTCACTGGAAGGTCGACTTGTAAGTGCGGAAGTGTCGATTCTTACGGATGACGGGAAGTGTACAGTACTGGTCCTACCCAGGAAAAGTGGGTGGTCTGCCGCCATCACAAAAAATCGACAGTCATATATAACCTTACATGTGCTGAAAATGACGTAAAACACCAAACAAACAAACAAACAAAACATACGTTATTACGAATCGAACATTTCAATATAGTGTATTTATGTTTAGTACCAGATAGATGTATGTGTTTGAATTATAAAATAATTGACGAGAAAACTCATTTGAAACAAATCAATCTTCCATGAGGCCCTCAACAATATATATTATACAATATTTACAAAGATATGTAATATACATAGAATAATTTTGCTAACTCTGTGGCGGAGTCACGCATTTTTTAAATTCAAAATCTTGTTTTAAGTCCAGATATAATGCCGACAAGCGACTCTTCTTGGGGCTCTTATAGTAGAAGAACAGTCCACATTCTAGCCACTCGTATACTTAGTACACGCATATTGTTCTTAAACTCGTAACATATTTTTAGATTGTATAGTGTACCGTCTATTACAACTCAGTATTGAGCGACGATGTACTCGTGCAAATTTGTTTAATACGTGTGACACAAATAAAGATTAAAACTACATGAACAGCATAAGCAACAGTGTGAAAACTCTAGCACGTATTGGTACGTGAGATAAGCACGAGTACAAATCGTGTATACGGAAACGTATTCTGACCCCTCTAAAATTCAGCTGAAGTTTTTATTTATAGAATATATCTGGTAGTATTGAACATGTATATATAGACGCATGCGTCATATGTAGACGATTTTAATAATGGGTTAGTTTGTGGAGGCTTAGCCCTATTGTCAACCCTTTTTGTGTTTGTAATGTCGTTTGCATTTATTATTGCTTTTGCCTTCTTGTTTGTCTGTTTGCGTGTTTGTTTCTGTGTTTTGTGGTTTACTGTCCTCCTTGAATGCTACTTTTCCTGTCCGATCTTTTTATATTTCTTTTGTTCAAGACACATACTTGTAGTCGTCGATATGGAGATGACATGAAGGTAAAGTGAACAATTAAAAGATACTGTATGAATACAGTTTTTATTTGGTCTTAGGTATACGTTATTATACATGTTAAAGGGAACATATTTAATTATTTTCAATTAAACGATTTACACCTGAGCTATTACAATGAAAATTTCAGTGACCATGCTACAATATAATATAAAAGTCATATTTACTTAAATTATACTACATATTTTCATATGGGCCCTATTTATGTTCATGATTTAGTTGTTCAGGTTCAAAACCGCTTCGGAGTTGCCGTTAAGGCAATCAACTTTGCATTTTAAATGAATTTCAAGTGATCTTATAGAAAATATTTAATTTCTTTACTTCATTATAATACTCAAATATAAATGGGTGCCGAAGTGTCTAGGGTAAACATTAAAACAGATGACGAAATGGTTTGATGCCGAAACGTCCTGAATCGATCTTGATCACAGAGACGCAAAAACTTGAGAATTGACTGCATTTATTAATAAGCATTGTTCATGTAATGATCATTGGGACCCCGCTTTAATTAGAGTAATATACTATATGCACAATAGTTTTCGTCTAGAAAATTACTATTCCCACCTCGGTTCAGGAATCCTCTAAAACATCTTCAGCCTCTCAAACTGCGGTCCTCTTAAATAAGCCTCCTGTTGCTCCCAAACCTCCTGTGGCTTCCAAGCCTAACACTCCTTAACTATATCCTCAACAACTCCTACACCTACTACATCTACTCCTAAATCGAGGGACTCCGGTGCAACCAAGAGTCCACCAAAGCCGACGAACTCTTCCAAAGCTTCGTCAAATCCGACGAAGCCTCCCAAGAGTTCGTCACCAATCAAAACTGCTGCCACGGACGTGACAGCAAGGAAAAAGAAAACTCCCGGGTTAGGGAAGCAGTCAAAAGGATCTGATGATCCGATTGAGCTGCACAACAGATTTGGAGACTTGGAGGTTGATGATCCAGCAAATCTGGAACTCCCTAAGTCTCCAAGGTCTACCAAACACAACGGCCGTAAGCCCGTACTTCCGCCTTAGTGACGACAAAATCAAATAAGGTCATTCAATGGAACTCTCGAGGTTTAAAGCCTAATTACGATGAAATCAGCTTACTTTTTAATAAACACAACCCCGTTGCATTTTGTCTTCAAGAAACTTTCTTGAAGAATAGTGATAGAATATCTTTTAAAAACTATTCATTGTATAACTATATTTGTGATACAGGTGATAAAGCTTCTGGAGGAGTTTCGATTCTTGTGAATCAAAACATTCCTCACAGAACTGTTGCGTTGAAAACTGGTTTGCAAGCTGTTGCGGTCAGTGTTACGATGCACAAAGTTATAACAATATGCTCCTTATATTTACCGCCCAGTTCTTCACTAGACCTCAAAGATCTAAATCACCTAGTCGCACAATTACCATCACCTTTTATACTCTTGGGTGATTGTAATGCACACAACCACATTTGGACCTATGTGGAAGTGACCACTTCCCCTTATTTCTTGAAAATATCGGCCCTCCACTTCTCGAAAAAACGCAACGATGGAAACTTCGCAAAGCTGATTGGGATACGTTTCAATCTCTTTGTGAGGAACAGTTAAAGCCTTCCGTTTTCGAGGATGTCGAAGACGCAACTGCACTTTTTACCAAAACCCTTCATGATATAGCTGATCAAACTATTCCAAAAACCTCGGCAAATCTAAAACGCCCACATAAACCATGGTACGATGATGACTGCAAAAAAGCAGTCAGCGATCGTAAAGCTGCATTGAATACTTTTAACTAATAATAATTTAGATACTTTTAGAGTTTTTCGTGCGAAAGCCCGTCGTACTATTAAGGATAGCAATAGGAAATCCTGGAGATCTTATGTCTCTAGGCTGAACTCTCGTTCATCACTTAAGAAGACGTGGGACATGGTCCGGAAAATAAACGATAAAGGTAATTCTAGTTGTGTAAATCATCTTAAAACTGATAATGAGGATATTACTTCTGTCAAAGATATTACGAACACTTTGGCAGAAACTTTTTCTAAAAATTCTTCTTCTGAAAATTGTCAACCCAATTTTCTAAAAAATAAGAAACTAAAAGAACAGAAGAAGCTGAATTTCAAGTCTAAAAATTTGGAGAAATACAATAAACTGTTCACTCTCAAAGAACTTCGAGAATCCCTTAAAAAGGCTCATGATACATCAGCTGGTCCTGATGATATCCATTATCAATTATTAAAACATTTACCTGAAACCAGGCTGTCTCTCTACACTTCTTGATATATTTAATAAGGTTTGGGTGACAGGAAACTTCCCCGATTCTTGGCGGGAAGCAATCGTTATTCCAGTCCCCAAACAAAGGATCATACGGACCCAATAAATTATCGCCCTATTGCTTTAACGAGTTGTATATGTAAAACCATGGAACGACTGATTAATGAGAGACTCGTTTGGTACCTGGAATCCAACAAGCTGATAACAAAGTATCAAAGTGGATTCCGGCGCCAACGAGGCACAACAGACAATCTCATTCGATTTGAATCATTTATTAGGGAAGCTTTCGTAAAGAAAGAACATCTAGTCGCTGTATTGTTTGACTTGGAGAAAGCTTATGATACTGCATGGAAGTACGGTATCATGAATGATCTTCATGAACTTGGTCTTAGAGGTCGATTAGCAATTTTTTTAGAGAATTTCTTAGAGAATTTCTTAGAGGACAGACAGTTTCGTGTCCGAATGGGTTCAACCCTCTCTGACATCCATGAACAGGAGATGGGTGTGCCACAGGGCAGCATACTCTCTGTCACCCTTTTTAGCATAAAAATTAACAGTATAGTTAAATGCATCAATCCTGGTGTGGATTGCTCTCTATATGTTGACGACTTTGTTATATGTTATCGTGCAAAAAACATGAACACTATTGAGAGACAACTGCAACAATGTCTGAATAAACTGACCTGGTCGGATGAAAATGGTTTTAAATTTTCTAAATCTAAAACTAATTGTATGCACTTTTGTCAATTACGTAAACATCATGAAGACCCTCATCTAACACTGGATGGGTCACCAATACCAGTAGTAGATGAGACAAAATTCCTTGGTCTTATTTTCGACCGTAAATTAACGTTTATACCACACCTTAAATACTTCTTAAAGCTCTTAATTTACTTAAAGTTGTTGCTAACACTAACTGGGGAGCAGATCGTAAAGTCCTTTTACAACTTTATAGATCTCTTATCAGATCCAAGCTGGACTACGGCTCAATAGTATATGGATCGACTCGCAAGTCATACTTGCAGATGCTCGATCATACTTGCAGATGCTCGATCCTATACATAATCAAGGATTACGACTCGCCTTCGTACATCACCAGCCGAAAGTCTATATGTTGAAGCTAATGAACCATCACTGTCTCATAGACGGGACAAGTTAGCCCTTCAATATGCCATTAAATTAAAATCTAACCCTTCAAACCCAACTTTCGATAATGTCTTTAATCCTAGTTGTGAACCTCTTTTTGATCGAAAACCGAAGGCCATCAGACCATTTGGTCTTCGTATTAAATCAAAATTAAGAGACACTGAAATCGACCTAAATTTGATTGCCAAGTACAAAGTACCACAAATTCCACCGTGGACTTTGGAAACACCAACAATTATTTTCGATCTTTGTAATAGTAACAAATCCAGTACAGACCCCACTGTCTTTCAAAGCAAATTTAATGAAATTAAATCGAAATACAGTAACTTTCAACATATATACACAGATGGCTCTAAAGACGGAGATAAGGTAGCTGCAGCAGCTGTTGTTCACAAACACAGCATAAAGAGACGCCTGCCTGACAAGGCCTCTATCTTTTCAGCTGAACTTAAGGCGGCAATTGCCTTAAATTATATTCAGGAATCTGATGATGACCATTTTGTAATCTTTTCTGATTCCCTTTCATATCTTCAAGCACTGGGTAATATGAAACATGATAACCCAGTTGTGCTTCAACTTTTAGAAAAGTACAATTCTCTTATAATTGATAATGATATTATTTTCTGCTGGCTTCCAAGCCATGTAGGAATACGTGGTAATGATAGAGCTGATAGTGCTGCTAAAGCATCATTAGGTTTACATATATCTGATACCAAATTATCTTATACTGATTTTAAAAGTTGTATTAACACATATATTCGTAACTCTTGGCAAGCCGCTTGGGATTTGTCAGTTAACAATAAACTCCATTCAATTAAACCGTTACTCGGAGAATGGCGTTCTTCTAGTAGACCCATTCGTCGAGAGGAAGTTGTCCTTACCCGGTGCAGGATAGGGCATACACGTTATACTCATTCATATTTATTACAAGGTGAGCAATAACCAGAATGTATACCCTGCTTTGCACCGTTAACGGTCAAACACATATTGCTGGAATGTGTAGACTTTGATCCTATGCGTAAAGGTACTACAATGTTAATACTATGACCGAGTTATTTAATACTATAGATTTTAGTCTAGTTTTATATTTACTTTTTTATATACCCCTTTTCGAGCATTTGTTGATTTACATGTATAGTTTATATTACTACCATATCATCCCTTATTTTTTAATAGTTTTACCTGATATATTTACATTAATTTTTAATTAATCCTTCATTTCTTCATCTTTTATCAGTTTTGCGCACAATATGACCTATTTATGTGTCGACGTGCCGTAAAACACCATTCATTCATTGTATATATTTACCTTTGTGTATGCCCGTTTTCGGGCGTTTGTTGTTTTACATGTATACTTTGTATTACTACCATATCATCCCTTATATTTTAATATTTTTATCTTTATATGTTTACATTAATTTTTAAATAATCCTTCATTTCATCATCATTCAATCAGTTTTTGCGCACAATATGACCTATTTATGTGTCGTAAAACACCATTCATTCATTCGTCTAGAAAATGAGTGTGTTATATTTGAAGGAAGATAGACGTGAAGTTCCGAGAGTTACCTGATGTGTAGATTTATATTACTAGTTGTAAAAACTATTTAAAGTTAGATACAATACACGTTAAAAGAGTTATTTTCCATGTATATCTTCTTATTTTAAATCAATAAGTTGTCTAAACTGAATGTATTATATAATATAATACACTCGCTGACTCAGTGTTAGGTCAGTATAAGCTTATACATTTATACTATTAACTTTACTTATATCTTGCTTACAACTTTTTATTTCAACGAATAAAGATATACATATAAAATTACTTAAATAATTCCACTTATATCCTACGTTACATATAACACATTCAATTTTTATTTATTAATGGGAATACAAAACATTAAAACATAACCTATTATGGCTAGTAATAATTGAGCAATATTTATTTCTATTTTTACTGAAAATCAAGTTATATGTGAATGGAGAAACACAGAGAATTAATTAGATTGATACGATTATATTGTGAAAATAGACCAAAGCAAAGATATATAAACCGAAGTCTATGAAATTACAAATTGTATGGAAGTAATTATGCTATATAAAAAACCGCGTCCATAATGACAGTAATTATGCCAAATTGAAAAAGCTGCGTGCCGACTTGTATGAAAGTAATTTTGATGCCTAGAATTCTAGACTATTCTGACGAAGTCACCATGTTTAATTCATCAATTAAGGAAAATTACAATTTTCCATAAAATCTCATCGTCATAATATTAATGCTAATTATATGCCGATAAGTTTATTTACTAATCCTTGCTAATTCAATTTCAATTTAATCCTTTATAACGGCCGAGTTGACTACGTCCCTTTCCTACATAATACTTATCTACAATTTACATAGTATGGCTACTAATAATTGAGCCACATTTATTTCTATTTTTTTAAGGAATATTCTATTCATTTTTTTTTAAATCGAGTTATATGTCAATGGAGAAACACAGCGAATTAATTAGATTGATCAGATTATTTTGTGAAAATAGACCAAAGCAAAGATATATAAACCGAATTCTAGGCAATTCCAATAATTGTATGAAAGTAATTATGCTATATAAAAAACCGCGTCCATAATTATAGACTTGTATGACAGTAATTATGCAAATTGAAAAAGCTGCGTGCCGACTTGTATGAAAGTAATTTTGCTAAATTAAAATACCGGGTCCATTATTCTAGACTTGTATGATAGTAATTATGCTAAATTAAAAAACTATGCCTAGAATTCTAGACTATTCTGACGAAGTCACCATGTTTAATTCATCAATTAAGCAATCAATTAAGGAAAATTACAATTTTCCATAAAATCTCATCGTCATAATATTAATGCTAATTATATGCCGATAAGTTTATTTACTAATCCTTAATAATTCAATTTCAATTTAATCCTTTATTACGGCCGAGTTGACTACGTCCCTTTCCTACATAATACTTATCTACAATTTGCATAGTATGGCTAATTGAGCCACATTTATTTCTATTTTTTTTAAGGAATTTTCTATTCATTTTTTAAAATCGAGTTATATGTGAATGGAGAAACACAGAGAATTAATTAGATTGATAAGATTATTTTGTGAAAATAGACCAAAGCAAAGATATATAAACCTAATTATAGGCAATTACAATAATTGTATCAAAGTAATTATGCTATATAAAAAACCGCGTCCATAATTATAGACTTGTATGACAGTAATTATGCCAAATTGAAAAAGCTGCGTGCCGACTTGTATGAAAGTAATTTTGCTAAATTAAAAAAACTGGGTCCATTATTCTAGACTTGTATGATAGTAACAATGCTAAATTAAACAAGAGGTCAATGACCTTGAAGCTCTACTGATTGATTTTGTTTTCAGGAAGAAGTCGCTACAAACTTGTTTTTTGAAAATCTATTTTTAGCAGTGGCGGCCATCTTGAATTTCCGGCCGACCTGAAACTTTGCTAGGATCAATTAGACATCAAGAGCAACATTCCTGTGAAGTTTCATGAAAATCCGTGAAGTAGTTTCAGAGGAGTAGTCGCTACAAGTTTTCATTATATAACTCTATGTAAACAAAGATGTCCGCTGACAGCCATGTTTAACATTGAATCAAAATAATGTTCGACTCGGATAACCATCATGTCATGCTGATAATTTTAGAAAAAGTCCCATATCAATATCACTTATAGTTTTCAAGAAGTAGTCGCTACAAACTTATTTTTTTTAAATCTTTTTTTAGCTGTGGCGGCCATCTTGAATTTCTGGCCGATCTGAAATTTTGCTAGGATCAATTAGACATCAAGAGCAACATTCCTGTGAAGTTTCGTGAAAATCCGTCAAGTAGTTTCAGACGAGTAGTCGCTACAAGTTTTCAATATATAACTCTATGTAAACAAAGATGGCCAATGGCAGCCATGTTTAACGTCGAATCAAAATAATGTTCGACTCGGATAACCATCATGTCATGCTGATCATTTTAGAAAAAGTCCCATATCAATATCTCTTATAGTTTTCAAGAAGTAGTCGCTACAAACTTATTTTTTAAAAATCTATTTTTAGCCGTGGCGGCCATCTTGAATTTCCGGCCGACCTGTAAATTTAGCTAGGATCAATTAGACATCAAGAGCAACATTCCTGTGAAGTTTCATGAAAATCCGTCAAGTAGTTTCAGAGGAGTAGTCGCTACAAGTTTTCATTATATAACTCTATGTAAACAAAGATGGCCGCTGGCAGCCATGTTTAACGTCGAATCAAAACAATTTTCGACAAGGACCAACATGTCATCCTGATCATTTTAGAAAAAGTCCCATATCAATATCTCTTAGTTTTCAAGAAGTAGTCGCTACAAACTTATTTTTTAAAAATCTATTTTTAGCCGTGGCGGCCATCTTTAATTTTTGCTAGGATCAATTAGACATCAAGAGCAACATTCCTGTGAAGTTTCATGAAAATCCGTCAAGTAGTTTCAGAGGAGTAGTCGCTACAAGTTTTCATTATATAACTCTATGTAAACAAAGATGGCCGCTGGCAGCCATGTTTAACGTCGAATCAAAACGATTTTCGACAAGGACCAACATGATGTCATGCTGATCATTTTAGAAAAATTCCCATAGCAATATCCCTTAGAGTTTTTAAGAAGTAGTCGCTACAAACTTGTTTTTTAAAAACCTATTTTTAGATTTGGCGGCCATCTTGGATTTCACATCTACATGAATTTTTGCTAGGATTTAACTAGACTTCATGGGCAACATTTCTGTAAAGTTTCATGAAAATCCATTCAGTAGTTTCAGAGGAGTAGTCGCTACAAAAAAAAAGTTAACGGACAGACGGACGACGGACGCCGCACCACGGCATAAGCTCTGCTGATCTCTGATCAGTAGAGCTAAAAAACTATGCCTGGAATTCTAGACTATTGTGAAGAAGTCACCATGTTTACTTTATCAATTAAGCAATCAATTAAGGAAAATCTCAACGTCATGATATTAATGCTAATTATATGCCGATAAGTTTATTTACTAATCCTTGCTAAAAATTCAATTTCAATTTAATCCTTTATTACGGCCGAGTTGGCTACGCCCCTTTCCTACATAATACTTAACCATATTTTAGAATCTAGCACTTTCCATTTATCTTTTATAAACAGGTCAAACGTTACGGAGGCCAGAACTGAAGGTAAGTCAAACGGTAATGTACCTTATAATGTACCTCGTCCCTTAGTTACTGCAACTGCACCTCCACCTTTACCCGCTGGAACTCATCTCTGTCCTTATTGTTTCGTTCATTACGCTAAGATAGAACGTCATTTAAGCACTATGTGCATGGCTGATACCTCTGCTGATAAACAACTGAAGGTTTTGAACCAAGCAAAGGCAGACGAGAAACAAAGGCGTGACTATGCATTCGTGCTACATTCAGAGCTTACGGCCTGGTTCCCCGAACCAGCGATACGTGAGCGTGTTGAAGTTTTCTTAAGCCGAAAACAGTTTTCTGTCGCAATGAATGAATAAATGGCGTTTTACGGCACGTCGACACATAAATAGGTCATATTGTGCGCAAAAACTGACGAAAGATGAAGAAATGAAGGATTAATTAAAAATTAATGTAAATATATCAAGATAAAACTATTAAAAAATAAGGGATGATATGGTAGTAATATAAACTATATATGTAAACCAACAAATGCCCGAAAACGGGTATATAAAAAAGTAAATATATATAAGAACATATTATAATGATTTATATAGTCGGACTTCCTTCAGGAAATCTAGAACTAGACTAAAATCTATAGTATTAAATAACTCGGTCATAGTATTAACATTGTAGTACCTTTGACGCATAGGATCAAAGTCTACACATTCCAGTAATATGTGTTTGACCGTTAACGGTGCAAAGCAGGGTATACATTCTGGTAATGGTTCACCTTGTAATAAGTATGAATGAGTATAACGTGTATGCCCTATTCTGCACCGAGCTAGGACAACTTCCTCTCGACGAATGGGTCTACTAGAAGAGCGCCATTCTCCGAGTAACGGTTTAAGTGAATGGAGTTTATTGTTAACTGACAAATCCCAAGTGGCTTGCCAAGAGTTACGAATATATGTGTTGATACAGCTTTTAAAATCAGTATAAGGTAATTTGGTATTAGTTATATGTAAATCTAATGCTGCCTTAGCAGCACTATCAGCTCTATCATTACCACGTATTCCAACATGGCTTGGAATGAATGAATGAATGAATGGTGTTTTACGGCACGTCGACACATAAACAGGTCATATTGCGCGCAAAAAAAAATATAAAAAAAAGAAGTATTAATTAAAAATTAATGTAAATATATAAAGATAAAACTATCAAAAAAAATAAGGGATGATAAGGTGTAATATAAACTATGTATGTAAATCAATAAATGCCCGGCAACGGGTATATAAACAAGTAAATATATATAAGAACACATTACAATGATTTATATAGTCTGATCTCTTTCAGGAAATCTAAAACAAGACTAAAATCTACAGTATCAAATAACTCTTTCATAGTATTAACATTGTAGTACCTTTGACGCATAGGATCAAAGTCTACACATTCCAATAAGATGTGTTTGACCGTTAACGGTGCAAAGCAGGGTATACATTCCGGTAATTGCTCACCTTGTAATAAATATGAATGAGTATAACGTGTATGCCCTATCCTGCACCGGGCTAGGACAACTTCCTCTCGACGAATGGGTCTACTAGAAGAACGCCATTCTCCGAGTAACGGTTTAATTGGATGGAGTTTATTGTTAACTGACAAATCCCAAGCGGCTTGCCAAGAGTTACGAATATATGTGTTAATACAACTTTTAAAATCAGTATAAGGTAATTTGGTATGTGTTACATGTAAATCTAATGCTGCCTTAGCAGCACTATCAGCTCTATCATTACCAGGTATTCCTACATGGCTTGGAAGCCAGCAGAAAATAATAACATTATCAATTATAAGAGAATTGTACTTTTCTAAAAGTTGTTGTTATCATGTTTCATATTACCCAGTGCTTGAAGAGATGAAAGTGAATCAGAAAATATTACAAAATGGTCATCATCAGATTCCTGAATATAATTTAAGGCAAGTTCAATTGCCTTAAGTTCAGCTGAAAAGATAGAGGCCTTATCAGGCAGGCGGCTCTTTATGCTGTGTTTGTGAACAACAGCTGCTGCAGCTACCTTATCTCCATCTTTAGAGCCATCTGTGTAGATATGCTGAAAGTTACTGTATTTCGATTTAATTTCATTAAATTTGCTTTGAAAGACAGTAGGGTCTGTACTGGATTTGTTATTATTACAAAGATCAAAAATATCAGAGAGGGTAGAACCCATTCGGACACGAAACTGTCTGTCCTCTAAGAAATTCTCTATAAAAATTGCTAATCGACCTCTAAGACCAAGTTCATGAAGATTATTCACAAAGTCTTCAACATATAGAGAGCAATCCACAACTGGATTGATGCATTTAACAATACTGTTAATTGTTATACTAAAAAGGGTGACAGAGAATATGCTGCCCTGTGGCACACCCATCTCCTGCTCATGCATGTCAGAGAGGGTAGAACCCATTCGGACACGAAACTGTCTGTCCTCTAAGAAATTCTCTATAAAAATTGCCAAGCGACCTCTAAGAACAAGGTCATGAAGATCATTCATAATACCGTACTTCCATGCAGTATCATAAGCTTTCTCCAAGTCAAAAAATACAGCGACTAGATGTTCTTTCTTTACGAAAGCTTCCCTAATAAATGATTCAAATCGAATGAGATTGTCTGTTGTGCCTCGTTGGCGCCGGAATCCACTTTGATACTTTGTTATCAGCTTGTTGGATTCCAGGTACCAAACGAGTCTCTCATTAATCATTCGTTCCATGGTTTTACATATACAACTCGTTAAAGCAATAGGGCGATAATTTATTGGGTCCGTATGATCCTTTCCAGGTTTGGGGACTGGAATAACGATTGCTTCCCGCCAAGAATCGGGGAAGTTTCCGGTCACCCAAACCTTATTAAATATATCAAGAAGTGTAGAGAGACAGGTTTCAGGTAAATGTTTTAATAATTGATAATGGATATCATCAGGACCAGCTGATGTATCATGAGTCTTTTTAAGGGACTCTCGGAGTTCTTTGAGAGTGAACAGTTTATTGTATTTCTCCAAATAATTAGACTTGAAATTCAGCTTCTTCTGTTCTTTTAGTTTCTTATTTTTTAAAAAATTTGGTTGACAATTTTCAGAAGAAGAGTTTTTAGAGAAAGTTTCTGCCAAAGTGTTCGTAATATCTTTGACAGAAGTAATATCCTCATTATCAGTTTTAAGATGATTTACACAACTAGAATTACCTTTACCGTTTATTTTCCGGAACATAGTTGAACAGTCCTGGTTGTGAATCTGAACATAGTTTAATAGAACTGGTGGTGATTCTGAATATAGTTTAACAGTACTGACGGTGACTCTGAACATAGATTAACAGTAATGTTGGTGAAAATGAACAGTAGTTGCATTTATTTTGAACATAGTTTAACAGTCTTGTCGGTGTATTTGAACAGTAATGGTGGTGATTTTGAACATAGTTTAACAGTACTGGCGGTGAATCTGAACCGTAGCGGAGGGATTCCGAACATAGCTTTACAGTACTGGCTTTGATTCCGAACATAGTATAATGGTATATCTGAGCATAAGTAACAGTCCTGGTTGTGAATCTGAACATAGTTTAATAGTACCGATGGTGATTACGAGTATAGTTTAACAGTAGTGTCGGTGAGTCTGAATATAGTTTAACAGTAGTGTTGGCAAATCGGAACATAGTTTAATAGTGCTCGCGGTGAATCTGATCATAGTTTAACAGTAGTGTTGGTGATTATGAACATCGTTTAACAGTCCCGGCGGTGATTGCGAACATAGTTTAATGGTATAATGAATGGTATAATGAATGAATGGTGTTTTACGGCACGTCGACACATAAATCGGTCATATTGTGCGCAAAACTGACGAAATATGAAGAAATGAATGAATGAATGGTGTTTTACGGCACGTCGACACATAAATAGGTCATATTGTGCGCAAAAACTGATAAAAGATGAAGAAATGAAGGATTAATTAAAAATTAATGTAAATATATCAGGTAAAACTATTAAACATAAGGGATGATATGGTAGTAATATAAACTATACATGTAGATCAAAGTAATTATATACAAGAACATATTATAATGATTTATATAGTCTGACTTCCTTAAGGAAATCTAAAACTAGACTAAAATCAATAGTATTAAATAACTCGGGTCATAGTATTAACATTGTAGTACCTTTGACGCATAGGATCAAAGTCTACACATTCCAACAATATGTGTTTGACCGTTAACGGTGCAAAGCAGGGTATACATTCTGGTAATTGCTCACCTTGTAATAAATATGAATGAGTATAACGTGTATGCCCTATTCTGCACCGGGCTTGGACAACTTCCTCTCGACGAATGGGTCTACTAGAAGAACGCCACTCTCCGACCAACGGTTTAATTGAATGGAGTTTATTGTTTACTGACAAATCCCAAGCGGTTTGCCAAGAGTTACGAATATATGTGTTAATACAACTTTTAAAATCAGTATAAGGTAACTTGGTATTAGATATATGTAAATCTAATGCTGCCTTGGCAGCACTATCAGCTCTATCATTACCACGTATTCCTACATGGCTTGGAAGCCAGCAGAAAATAATAACATTATCAATTATAAGAGAATTGTACTTTTCTAAAAGTTGAAGCACAACTGGGTTATCATGTTTCATATTACCCAGTGCTTGAAGAGATGAAAGGGAATCAGAGAAGATTACAAAATGGTCATCATCAGATTCCTGAATATAATTTAAGGCAAGTTCAATTGCCTTAAGTTCAGCTGAAAAGATAGAGGCCTTGTCAGGCAGGCGGCTCTTTATGCTGTGTTTGTGAACAACAGCTGCTGCAGCCACCTTATCTCCATCTTTAGAGCCATCTGTGTATATATGTTGAAAGTTACTGTATTTCGATTTAATTTCATTAAATTTGCTTTGAAAGACAGTAGGGTCTGTACTGGATTTGTTACTATTACAAAGGTCGAAAATAATTGTTGGTGTTTCCAAAGTCCACGGTGGAATTTGTGGTACTTTGTACTTGGCAATCAAATTTAGTTCGATTTCAGTGTCTCTTAATTTTGGTTTAATACGAAGACCAAATGGTCGGATGGCCTTCGGTTTTCGATCAAAAAGAGGTTCACAACTAGGATTAAAGACATGATCGAAAGTTGGGTTTGAAGGGTTAGATTTTAATTTAATGGCATATTGAAGGGCTAACTTGTCCCGTCTATGAGACAGTGATGGTTCATTAGCTTCAACATATAGACTTTCGGCTGGTGATGTACGAAAGGCACCTAAGGCGAGTCGTAATCCTTGGTTATGTATAGGGTCGAGCATCTGCAAGTATGACTTGCGAGTCGATCCATATACTATTGAGCCGTAGTCTAGCTTGGATCTGATAAGAGATCTATAAAGTTGTAAAAGGACTTTACGATCTGCTCCCCAGTTAGTGTTTGCAACAACTTTAAGTAAATTAAGAGCTTTAAGGCATTTGGCCTTCAAGTATTTCAGGTGTGGTATAAACGTTAATTTACGGTCGAAAATAAGACCAAGGAATTTTGCCTCATCTACTACTGGTATTGGTGATCCATCCAGTGTTAGATGAGGGTCTTCATGATGTTTACGTAACTGACAAAAGTGCATACAATTAGTTTTAGATTTAGAAAATCTAAAACCATTTTCATCCGACCAGGTCTGAAGTTTATTCAGACATTGTTGCAGTTGTCTCTCAATAGTGTTCATGTTTTTTGCACGATAACATATAACAAAGTCGTCAACATATAGAGAGCAATTGATGCATTTAACTATACTGTTAATTTTTATACTAAAAAGGGTGACAGAGAGTATACTGCCCTGTGGCACACCCATCTCCTGCTCATGCATGTCAGAGAGGGTAGAACCCATTCGGACACGAAACTGTCTGTCCTCTAAGAAATTCTCTATAAAAATTGCCAAGCGACCTCTAAGACCAAGATCATGAAGATCATTCATAATACCGTACTTCCATGCAGTATCATAAGCTTTCTCCAAGTCAAAAAATACAGCGACTAGATGTTCTTTCTTTACGAAAGCTTCCCTAATAAATGATTCAAATCGAATGAGATTGTCTGTTGTGCCTCGTTGGCGCCGGAATCCACTTTGATACTTTGTTATCAGCTTGTTGGATTCCAGGTACCAAACGAGTCTCTCATTAATCATTCGTTCCATGGTTTTACATATACAACTCGTTAAAGCAATAGGGCGATAATTTATTGGGTCCGTATGATCCTTTCCAGGTTTGGGGACTGGAATAACGATTGCTTCCCGCCAAGAATCGGGGAAGTTTCCGGTCACCCAAACCTTATTAAATATATCAAGAAGTGTAGAGAGACAGGATTCAGGTAAATGTTTTAATAATTGATAATGGATATCATCAGGACCAGCTGATGTATCGTGAGCCTTTTTAAGGGATTCTCGAAGTTCTTTGAGAGTGAACAGTTTATTGTATTTCTCCAAATTTTTAGACTTGAAATTCAGCTTCTTCTGTTCTTTTAGTTTTTTATTTTTTTAAAAATTTGGTTGACAATTTTCAGAAGAAGAGTTTTTAGAAAAAGTTTCTGCCAAAGTGTTCGTAATATCTTTGACAGAAGTAATATCCTCATTATCAGTTTTAAGATGATTTACACAACTAGAATTACCTTTACCGTTTATTTTCCGGACCATGTCCCACGTCTTCTTAAGAGATGAACGAGAGTTCAGCCTAGAGACATAAGATCTCCAGGATTTCCTCTTGCTATCCTTAATAGTACGACGAGCTTTCGCACGAAAAACTCTAAAAGTATCTAAATTATTTTGAGTTGGCCGCAAGTTAAAAGCATTCAATGCAGCTTTACGATCGCTGACTGCCTTTTTGCAGTCAACATCGTACCATGGTTTATGTGGGCGTTTTGGATTTGCCGAGGTTTTTGGAATAGTTTGATCAGCTATATCATGAAGGGTTTTAGTAAAAAGAGCAGTTGCGTCTTCGACATCCTCGAAAACGGAAGGCTTTAACTGTTCCTCACAAAGAGATTGAAACGTATCCCAATCAGCTTTGCGAAGTTTCCATCGTTGCATTTTTTCGAGAAGTGGAGGGCCAATATTTTCAAGAAGTATGGGGAAGTGGTCACTTCCACATAGGTCGTCACCAACACTCCACGAAAAATCCATCAAGAGCGTTGGATCGCAATTGTTAAATCAATGGAAGAATGAGAGCCTGTAGCTGGATGTAAGTAAGTATGTGATTTGTTATCATTAAAAAGACACAAATTATTTTTGGCTAAGAAATCCTCAACTTTCTTGCCTTTATCGTTTATATCCTTACAACCCCAAATGTAGTTGTGTGCATTAAAATCACCCAAGAGTATAAAAGGTGATGGTAATTGTGCAACTAGGTGATTTAGATCTTTGAGGTCTAGTGAAGAACTGGGCGGTAAATATAAGGAGCATATTGTTATAACTCTGTGCATAGTAACACTGACAGCAACAGCTTGCAAACCAGTTTTCAACGCAACAGTTCTGTGAGGAATGTTTTGATTCACAAGAATCGAAACTCCTCCAGAAGCTTTATCACCTGTATCACAAATATAGTTATACAATGAATAGTTTTTAAAAGATATTCTATCACTATTCTTCAAGAAAGTTTCTTGAAGACAAAATGCAACAGGGTTGTGTTTATTTAAAAGTAAGCTGATTTCATCGTAATTAGGCTTTAAACCTCGGCAGTTCCATTGAATGACCTTATTTGATTTTGTCGTCACTAAGGCGGAAGTACGGGCTTACGGCCTTTGGGTTTGGTAGACCTTGGAGACTTTGGAAGTTCCAGATTTGCTGGATCTTCAACCTCCATCTCCAAGTCTCCAAATCTGTTGTGCAGTTCAATCGGATCATCAGATCCTTTTGACTGCTTCCCTAACCCGGGAGTTTTCTTTTTCCTTGCTGTCACGTCCGTGGCAGCAGTTCTGATTGGTGACGAACTCTTGGGAGGCTTCGTCGGATTTGACGAAGCTTTGGAAGAGTTCGTCGGCTTTGGTGAACTCTTGGTTGCACCAGAGTCCGTCGATTTAGGAAAAGATGAAGTAGATGCAGTAAATTTAGGAGTTGTTGAGGATATAGTTGAAGGAGTGTTAGGCTTGGAAGCCACAGGAGGCTTATTTAAGAGGACCGCAGTTTGAGAGGCTGAAGATGTTTTAGAGGATTCTTGAACAGAGATGGGAATAGTAGCAAACCCGTTGGAGTCTATTGGCCAGGTTATCACGGTCTGCACCGCGATAGACCTGGTAGCTGGTTTCTCAACCCTACTCGCATCGGCATATGATTTGCCAGATGGAGTGGGTGGAGTTAGACCTTCAACAAGTTTCCTAGCTTCAGGAAAGGGAATGTTCTTTTCAATTTTAACTTTCTGTATTTCCTTTTCGTGCTTCCACTTCGGACAATCCTTAGAGAAAGATCCGTGGGTCCCCTTGCAGTTAACGCAAGAGGCGGAATTTTTGCAATTGGCGAAGTCGCTATGACCCTCCTGGCCGCAAAGGGCACAGACTGGAGCAGCTCGCTTGCATCTTTCTCTATGGTGACCAACGAGTTGACAGTTAAAACATCGAAGAGGGTTTGGAATGAAAGGGTCAACTGGTAGAATGATATATCCAGTTTTGATGGTCTTTGGCAGATTTGGTGTGCTGAAAGTAAGCACAAAAGTATTTGTAGGAGTGAGTTTGCCACTCCGCCTCGTACTGATGCGCGTTACCTCAGTCACACCTTGAGATTTCAGGTTTTGGGTCATTTCTTCAAGAGTGCAGTGCTCCAGTTCCTTAGAGCGTACTACACCCTTTGAAGAATTGAGAGAAGTGTGAGGGATAACCTCAACAGGGATATTTACAAAAGTTTGAATAGAAAGGAGATTGTCAGAGTGTGATTTTTTGGCACACTCAACAAGAAGTTTCCCATTACTGAGTTTTTTGACACTCCTTGGCTCACCGGCGATGCAATGTAAAGCTTTGGAGATGGCAAAAGGAGATAGTCTAGTGATAGGTTTGTCATCCTCTAGAGAGATAATATTGAGGAATCGAGGCCAATTTAAATGAGAGATATCCTCATCAGATTCTGATTCGGAATCTTCCGAGATCGTTTAGGAGCATGAGTAGTTTTGTGTGCGTGTTTTGGTGCCATAATTGGCAATTGATATTCATTCTCCACGCTTCTCACCCACCTCGGAGCCCAACAAGGGGACATTTGCTGTGGATATCCGACAAACAAATGCCAAGAATACGTGAAGAGTATCCTCATATAAAACTAACGCATCAGACCCCCCAGCGGACATAACCCCTCAACTAAAAAGTCGAAGAGCCGCACTTATGTTCCGCTTAAAAGTGGTATGAGTATAGCCATATAGCGTTCAGAAATACATTATTAGCCCTAGCGCCACCGCCATAAAGGATCCTTTCTACATTATGTTTAAAGAGGACAAAATAAAAGGGAGCAAGATATTAAACTAGAGGGATTGATGGAGATTTGAATTAAACAAGAAGCTAGGATCCCGTATAGCTGGCGTGACAAACCGATTGATCAGATCGGGCTAATCTGACCGCCCGTCTAGTTGAAGTCCGGACCAAAGTAGTGTGTTGTAACGTGGCGATAACTACCAGATCTCCACATCACTCAACCACCAGGATTCCCTTCTCCAACGACACGGGTCGCCACCCACGGTCAACAGGTGGGTTACATTTCGGGGGGGTCCTACACCTCTGCTAAGTAACGAGCAGTCGGTTGATTCTTATCACCCCACCACCGACTGGGGGTTATATTCCTGGATTGATTGCTCAATTGATAAAGAAACATAGTGACTTAATATAATAACAATAAACACATTTAGTGTGTGTGCGGCACATTTCTTTTATTATCGTTATTATAATAATGATTTGAAGCTCTGAGTGTGAAAAAATTCAAGCTACAGTAATGAGCGGGTATAGTTCGCATTTCAAATTTGGTAAAATATTATGTTTAATGTCTTGCATTCCCATTTGTAGATAATTTCATAGTACACGATATGTAATCGTGCTCATCTCACGTGCCAATACAAGTGAATTTAAATTACAATTAAAGAGGCTCTACCTAGATCTTTTTGTCCACCAATTGATATAAACTTTACTTAATGATAAAGAGGACTATGAAAAAGGTAAATGGAAATAATTTCACCCCATGCAATATGCGTTTTGCAGGGGGAAAAAACAGGATTGAAAAGATCGGATTTTTGAAATTGTATTCGTAATTGCTTCAGACAAGCCGATTGCGGAGATTTTCTGATCTTATTCGTTTACAATCGGAACTGCCTCATCGGATTGGCGAAGAGTTCCGATCGATTCGTTTACTATCGGAACTGCCCCGAATAGGTTGTTTTCGTTCAACTGAATCGCATTGCGCATGTCCGAGAAAATCGTAAAAACTCGTAGTTCCCCGGCAGGAATAAACTGCAGGGCAGCATTTTATTCAAGATATTGTTTCGATCATAATTAATAATTGACAGAACTGGAATACGAACCATGTTTCTTCCTAGAATACTCATAAAATAGCGTTGTAGTAATAAATGCAGTAATATTGAGTATTTAATATTTTACATTAAAAATCGCGTAGGTAGTGCCTCTTTAAATAGAACAAATGTATAGGATAACGAAAAAACAACAATTTATGTGTTATTAAATAAGGCAATTGGACGAGATTGCTAATCAAGTATTCTTTGAATAATAATAATGATATCGATACATTTAGAGACACCCTGTATATTGAGTGGAAATATAATAAAGAGTTTAATTTCAGAAATGTGGCCATCTCGAGTAGACTAGGGGTTGACCGGGGGCCGAGTTGCACATCGTCGAGCATAATAATAGTCCAGAATTCTGGGAGAAGTTTTAGTTTAGTATATAACTTTCATTCAAGACAAGAATTGTAGACGTAAGATATATTTAAAATCATTATGAACAAGTATTCGAATACATCATAATGAAATTGTGTTTGAATATAAATAATTGTTGATCATATTGCATCAGCATATGATTGAATAACAAAAATCCAATTTTAAACTATCAGTGTTCAGTTTAAATTCATGATTGATGACGTTAATTAATGAGAATGGCGATATATAAATAATATAAAGAAAATAAATATCGTCGTTATGCAATAACGTCGTTACATGCCTAATTATGTACAGTATATACATGTACAAACCACTATTTCTTTTTTAAACTTTATTTATTATACAAATGTTGAGTACGCGTGTTAAAAACATATATATATGTCGAACATTAATTCAGCAGTTCTCACTGGTGGGGGTCAAATTATAATACAAAATATTCGAATCTCATTTATATTTATTTCTAGCAATCAGGTTCTAAGATAAGTAACACCATATTTTTATTAAACGAGCATAATTTAGACATATGCAAACAAACAAGTATCTGTACAATTCGGACGAAAACAAATATTGTATAGTTATATATTGTGCCATAACCATGTATTCGGATCTCTTAGACATGTTCTATATACAAACAATTTACGCTATATGTGTTCGTAATTATTACCGTAAAAAGATAACGGTCAACAAATTACTGACTTTCCATGGACTATTGATAAAACAATAAGTGTACTTTTAGAAAGTTGGAACTTGAGTAAAGTTCCATGACGGGTCACAGTCTTATGTATGCATAAATAACGTACAGGGAACATCAATTATCTTGATTGAAATAAACATGTACTTACAGAGACATCATTTAGGTCCTGAATTCGCGATTACACACAAAAAAAATAATCTCGGACAATTTAAACTTATTTTAAATATCTAAATTTGAAATTATTAAATAATATATCCAAGTCGGAGTATTAATTAACACAATGTGATATAATAGGCGAGTAAGCTAGTATAGTGATAAATGGCAAATTGTCTTAACTTATATACTGTAAAAAAATGATATTCTCAAAGTGTCAGGTACTAGGTGCGAAATTAAGATAACACTCTTGTGTCCACTGTAAAAACAATATTGTGACAATCTTGCCTTAAATAACATGCCAATTAAGCATCTAGCAGTGTCAGTTGTAAAAACATGCAACTTCTCAGG